>WEKX01002691.1:13105-91890 GCA_013390025.1 Pitta sordida | reverse complement strand
TTTCTATGTCGATGTTCGTCTCGATTTTTACTTTCATCAAGGCAGATCGCGGGCTGTGTTTATCCTGGAAGATGCCTTTCGGGAGAATGTGTTAGCTTCTTTTTTTTTGTTTCCTTTTTTTGTTTTTTTCTTGTGGTATACGGGACTAGCNCCTTGGTGCGATAAGTTTGTTTCTATGTCGATGTTCGTCTCGATTTTTACTTTCATCAAGGCAGATCGCAGGCTGTGTTTATCCTGGAAGATGGCTTTCGGGAGAATGTGTTAGCTTTTTTTTTTTTTCGTTCCTTTTTTTGTTTTTTTTTCTTGTGGTATAAGGGACTAGAGGAGGTACAAACAAGCAAGTTGAACAAAAAATGTTTCTGTTCATTTCCTCACAGATCATCCATTCTAACGACGGGAAAAAAATCTTAATGACTATGACCTTAGCAGCATNGTAATGTGTGAGTATCGATATATAATTCATATTAAAAAGCATGATCCGTAATTATTTTTTTTTTTTTTATAAAAGTTGAAATCCATCGTTTTCCAATGAGAGTGCTGCATCTGTCGCTTGGAGTGTTTTTGTCTCGCTGTTGCACAACAGAGGCTCTCTAGTCTTTAACCTAAAATGGCAGCTTTAATTTGACTGGGGCCCATTCATTGACAATGATAATAAAAAGGCTGAAAGCTAAATGTAGCTGGATGCTAGGGGCAGGTTTGCAGAACACTATCCTCTCCATTGCTGGGCGCTGCTAGGAGAGGAACTTCGAAGCTCTCTAGTTTCTATCGTGAAAGTTTCCAACACTTTTTTTTTTTTTTCTCATTAAAAAAGAAAAAAAAAAAATCACGTTGCTCGGTATAAACCACATTTTAGACGTCCGTGTTGCTGACAAACTTAATTGTAAGGGGATAGTTAGAGAGAGCTCCTTCCAAGAGGGCTGCATTTATAACAGGAGCAGAAAAATTCTAGTCATGCCTTTTAAAATAAGATGCTGTCCCGGGGTATATTAACCATTTGTTTCTGAGGTTTGTAACAGGTGATTAGAACAATTACATTCCATATATTTTCCTATCTCCAGCTGCTAAAAGCTGGGAGTGTTGCTCGTTTCTTCTTGTTTGGTGTTGTAAATGTTCTCGGGGTTTCGCAGAGATCCTTTTGATAATGTGCTATTTTCCTATAGGATGAAACCACGACTGCTTGGGAAAAGTAATTATTTTAGGTCTGAGACATTTGAAGTTTGCAATGGTTTTACAAAACAAAATTTCCCCCACTGAAGCATTGGAAAATGACACAGATTTGTGAATCATCAGGTCTTGCCCTTCTGTTAATGTGAACTGCTTGTTTTTGAGCTCTTTTGAACTTTTTTTTTTTTAGTGGGAAATTTATAAGGATCATTATTAAAGCTGTTGCACAGGCTCTTAGAAGAGCATTAAATACTTGTGATTGCAAGTTTAACTAAATTAGTGATTCACTGATACTAATTGGATAATCATATTTGACCAAATATCTTACTAAATATTTAACAATGTAATGATATTTCCGTTATTATTTGCAAGTCCTGGTTAAGTTATTTAAACAGTGGAAAAAACCTCACTCATATTTGAAACCTTGAATGATTTTATTGCCTCTTCAGTGATGAAGGAAAGTTCTGATCACAGGCGAGGATCATGCAGTCCTTTTAGGAAAACAACACTTTCTAAGGATGTAGCATTGTAACAGTATCAGTAGAAAAAAGGTATAGGTGAATGCTCTCTCCTACGATCAAAACTCAGTACAGTGATGAGAAATTTGAGTTGTGACCAATTTTTTTTTTATTTGGTTAATGCAGAAACCTGAAGAGTCAGGTCAGAGGAACACTATAAAGGTTTCCTGGTCCGTTTAGAGGGGTTAGTTAACCTGAGTTTGGGGTTTTTTTCCACGTGAGTTACTTTCTTTCTTGAACTGAAAAGCTTTCGATGAATGTTCATGGTATTTCCAGTTAACGCTCAAATAACACTAGGATTTTTACACGATGCGAAATGAGTCATTTGCAAGTCAAGGCAAAACGGGCCAGTAGTGAATCTGCAAAGTCTACTGAAGAAGGGGATGTGCTGCTCTGTCCGGGCTTGGCATGGTGGGGTGGGTGTTGGAGGTGGCAGGCCTGTCCTGCCCTGGCGTGGAGGGAAGCTGTGCAGGCAGGATATGGCCCAGGCCCTCCACTGGAGGAGAATTTGCAGCATAAGGATACAGCAAAACCTTAGCAAACAAACAAAGCCGGCCCAGGTGTGATTTTTCTGGGAAGGTGGAAGGCCTGAGTAATAGGGACTTCTCAGGTTTTCCAAGAGCTGCTGAAGTGTGGCAGTGACGCTCTGTGATTTGCCACGTCCATGGCATCCTATAGCAGCTGGCTGCTTGGGGTTTGGTTTTATTGGTAGTGTTTGGTGTGATAGGTAAAGGTTGTTAAAAGTGGGAGGAGGAGGAAAAAAGTATCCAGAAAGGAATGGAAATAAACTTGTGTGTTTCCTTAAAACTTACATCTTACCTCTATCCTTTATTTCCCAGTCATGTCTGCATTAATTTTCAGAGGGAAAGCCTTTAAAATCTGCTGGTTGGGATTTGCTCTTGTAGATCTGACATTATTTAAAGAAAATTTGTGTCTAACGAGGGTACAGGCAAGTGTGTGACAGGCAGTGTGTGTCTGCAGGTCTTCCTTCCTCCCTTCCAGTTCCCTTAAATCCTGATTTCCAAACCCTTATGCATTTTTCTGCTGTGAACAAATCACTCACTGCTCAAATTTATGAGCTGGTTAACTGATGCCCAGAAGTAACATGGGTGATACTTTTATGTTACTTTAATGTTCCCTGTATACATGAGAAAACTGCAAATTTCAGTAAATAATTAAACTGTCTTTCTGACGAATGGGTCTTCTGTGTGTAGGTGAGGCTTTAGATTTCACTTTTCCAACAGAAAAGTTACTGTATTAATTTACTGCATCAATTTAGCTTCATCATTAAGACAGATGTTAACTCTGTCGTTTCTCATTATTCATATTTCTGTGAATAGCTTGTTTATACAAGCCACTGGATTTTAATGCAGGGAAGTCTCAATATTGTCTTATGTTGTAGCAGTCATAAAAAGGCGAAGGAGAACTCCAACTCCAATTTATTTTTTAGAACTCTTTCAGAGGAAGGAGCGAGGTGCAATATGCAGAAACATCTCTTATTTTTATTAAGAATTCTGACAAGGTACTGAAACCCAATGGAAGAATTTTCCTCTCGATTTCTTCTTGCCTTCAGAATCAAACCATAACTTTCAGTGGTTCGTATCTTACCGGAGATCAGTGGTCACGGAAATACCACGTCATAGTTGCACACCAAAATTCTTCCTTGGAAAATGAGGTTGGAAGGCATGATGCAAAAAATAAAAAGGAGGCTATGACTTAAAAGGACACACTTCAAGAGCTTGAATATGACAACAAAGCTCTTAAGGGTATTCTTAAGTATACAAAAGCTGATTAGCTCTTAGCTTCCAACATTGTGACTTTTCAGAGATGTAAACATGCACCTAGAAGAAGCCAAGCCAAAACCAAGGATCTGCCAGTTGGGCTCAGTAGCAGCTTCTGAACATCCTGGTTATTTTGCTGCTGCTATGCTGGATGCATTCTCCTTTAAAAAAGGGGAAAAAAGGAGAAAATATGGATACAACTTAATTTAAGCATTTTCTGTTAAAAGTTGGAATTCAGTAAAAGAGTTGTAATTATCAAATAATCTACTGTATTATTAGAGCATTGTAGCACATGATTTTCAAAGCTTATTGGCATATGGGAACTAACCAGAAGCCCTTGCTGGCAGGATGTAGAGCTTGCTTTGCTTTGTAGTGACCTATATAGCTATTTTGGGTGTGGTTTTGCTTGGCTTTCATGGAAGCTGAGTCCAACCTTCCTCTGACATAGACAATTGCTGTGACGAGAGGGCCTTGAGGGGAATGGTGGGGAATAAATAACTTCGAGAGTCAATTGTCTGGAAAAAGTCATTGCAGCCAAAATGTCTGCCTTTTTTCTAAGGGTTCTGAGGGGAAAATTAAATTCAACATATGTGGTCCTGGTCCTAGAGGTTATTCTGTTCAGGTCTCATTTGAATATGGGATGGTGATTGTGGTGAGCAGCACACCAACTTAGCTGACTGGAAGTAGCTGGCATGGGGAGAATCCAGTGCTGGATACTTTTGGAAGCACTTTATTTTACTGTCCTTGGGCCACCCTTTAAGCTGTTCAGCTGAGATTTCTGTTTACTGCTGGAACTTCAACAGGTAGCTGGCTTTAAAAATGTTTGGGTCAATGAAAGACATTGACTTCCCCACAATTTATTTTGATTTCTGATTCTCTGATTCTGCTTACTCTGATTATAGAGTAAGCATCACTTAAAACATTTTGTGGAGGTGTACATCAGATGTACAGAGTATGATTATTTTGGTGGAGCAAAGCCAGTCCCTTCTTTGAAAACTAAATCTTTTATTTGTCTTTCCTGCCTGCCCACCCTCCCAGCTTTCCAACAGGTTTTTTTTTTCCTCTTAAAATGGTGCCTTTCCTGTTGGATTTTTAATCTTCTTTTCAATTCCTTTTGCTCTCAGTTTGCTTAGTAGATTTGTGTTTTCTTGTCAGCTCTAGATAATTAGGATATGCTACAAAATAAACACGTGTTTCAATTCGTAATAATGCTGGTTTCTGCCCAGAGCCTGGAGGATACTTTTGTTGTTGTGAGAGCAACTGGCTGTCCACCCCAAAACCTGGTGAAGTCTGATGCTAGACCATGGGTGCTGTTGTGGCACGGGGATGGTCAACAGTGGAGAACCAGAGCAGAGGGCCACTGCAGCCTGCCAGCAGCTATCCAGCGACCCTTTGGATAGGAAAGGCTTCTTGTTGCTTCAAGTTTTATTTTCATGAAGATGACAGTACCCCATGTTTTAACAGTTAAGACACAGAGCTGTAATGGTTTCTCCTTCTCTGTGCATGCCCTGAGTAGTTGTGAGTGAGGAGGGTCTAGCCCCGTGACAGTTTTGAAATGAGCATGGCCACTGTGAGCTGTCTCTTGCCAAAGAGGGAAATTTGGGTTGTGGGGAAGGGTTTTTGGGGTGATTGTGGTCTTTCTGAAAGGAATAGGGAAGCTTTGGTGACCAAGAACTATGTGACCAGTGGTAAAGCAGATCAGAACATGGAACAAGTCCAAGGAAGACTTTATTAAAGGCACTTTTGTCCTCAATCTGAAAAAAAGGAAGCCTGTGGATTTATTTACATTGTAAACAGGATTTGTTAAATGGGTTGTCTTTAGGTCCAAAGGAACACCGGTCATTCTTTGGGAGAGAATTCAGGGGAAAACTAACTAAAACTGGACTGAAAGCTGGAATTTTAGACCTTTATCCTTCAGTAATAGGACAAAACAAGGAGAAAGTCTTCATCATACAAAACATTGAGGTAGTGCTGTTCTAGGAGAAATACGAAACAAGCTCTTACATGGCAGAAACTGAGAAATTCAGTTCAAATCTTTAGTATTTACTCGGGTGAGCTAGTAAGTGGGAATTCCAGGTTGATGACAACTTACAATGAGATATTCTTTGCATCAAAGAAGATCTATAAATGTAGCTGTTGAGACTGAAGTCCAGTGTTGAAATGCAACTCAGTGTGAAGTGTCCTGCAGGAAAGTGTGTGGTAGTCTGTACTGTAAAGAATAGCAGTTTAGTATTTCTTCAAGTTGAAGGTCAGCAGCCAAAAAGGTGATACAACTGACTTGGTTTTAAATGCTTGATAGAAGGGGGAGTGAGGGAAAGGAGGGTAATGACGAAGCTAACGTGTTCAAAAATCACTCTGATAAGGCCGAGATAAAACTGCACGTAGGTGAGGCTAATAAATTTCAAGGATGCATCTTAATTATTGATTTAGGATAAAACAAATGTTTTGTAAATGGTTTCAAAGTCTTACCTGTTCCTGGACAGGAGAGCTTACCTGAAGTCCAGAAATCAGGCATCTCAGGTATCTTGCTGCTTGTGTTCTGTATTTGAATGTGGATTGTTGGCTCACGTGGGATAAGAAATACCTAAACAACCACAACTTCAGTTATTGGCTTGACATAAGATCTAAAAATATAATTTTATTACTTTTTTTGTCTCAAGAGTCTGGCATGTATCTGGGCAAGTCCTGTGGCTTTTTCAGAATGTGCTCTGGTTTGAGCTGCTTTTAGACTGGAGTAGCTGCTTGTTGGATGTGGTTAGTTGTTGCAAGGCAAAAAAGCAAGCAGGTCATCATCTTCAGTTCCTGGTTTGAGAGGTACTGGAACTATGCTGCTAGTTCCTGGGAAGATCAGGCAGGCTTCACAGGCTGGTGTAATTGTGTGAGAATGGCTTAAAGGAAGGCGCTCTGACATACTAGCCATTGCCTATGTGAGTTCAGAGATTCCTTTAAATTCTGATGAGGGGATTCTAAGTATAATTGTTGCCTCGAGTTGCTTTAACTGTGAAGAATTAAACTGAGACTTTATAGTAAGCAATTTAATCTCTCTCTTGATTTAGGAAGGAATCATTCAGAAAGTGAGTTAAATAGGGGTTTCTGGACTGCCTTAGGATGTAAGTCTGGGAGAGACTTACTGCTAAGCAGTAATTCAGTTTATTTATCAGTAGTGTTGCGAGGTGTCTACTGTGCTTTGTATTCACACAGCTCTGTAAGTGGAGTACAGCCTCACTCGTCCTAACTTTAATCATCATTCTTTTACCAATAGGGAAGTAAATAAGCAGGTTTCAGCTTCACTTCCCCCCCCTCTCTTTCTGCCTTGATCTCTGTAAAGGTATGTTTTCTTTTTTTTTTTTTTTTTTTACAGAAGTGAAGGCAGTTACGTGGTTCTTTAATTCTATTGTAACCTTCACAGAGGTTACTGGCCAAAAAATGCACCTCGGTTTCACCTGAATTTCTCCTTTCCTGCAGTTTTGCAGTGTTTTCCATGCCGCCTTCCCTCACAGAATTGACTCTCAGTGAATGTAGTTCTGTGTATTAACCAGGATTTGAACCTTGTGGCAGTGATGCAGAAGGAAAGGGTTGTTTCATAGAAATGGCATGGCTGTTAGAAGGACCAGCTTGTTCCAGGTAGTGCTAAAACAGGAATATGTTTTACAGAAGTCAAGCATGTTAGATATTGCACTGAAAGTATTAAAAAAAAAATGGAGAGGGGGTGTTTGTGTGGCTTTTCACTTACCACAGTTAGAGAAATGCTTTAGTTAAGGTGACTTGGTTCTTGAATGGTGAGTTCTCAAAGAACTAAGTTCATGTCTCAGCCTGCCCAGCTGCCCCCTGCCCAAACCATGACTTCTTAATTTTGAGGGGTTAACAAAGAAAACTTTGGCTACAGAAAAGATGGCAAGTGAAAGGAGTTGCTTCCCCTGCTTTTATAAGAGCTATCCCTAAGACAGTTATTTAAAAGATTAATCTCCTTGATCATCTTCTTTTCTCTTCTTCCTCTTTCCCTGCCTCCTCTCCCAAAAGAAGGGAAACCATAATGCCTGACTTCCTGCTTGCCTCTCTGGATGAAGGATGGACAGCCCTTGGCTTGTCAGCAGTTCAGGTGTGATTTCCCTGCTGAGACTGTCGCATGAGCAGTGGCACTTCTGGACTGTGCAGTGCGGGGCTGGTTGGGCAATGTGAATTTTTGCTGTGTGAGGAACTGGACTAGGAGGGACACTCAGAGGCGGATGTTAGTGTCAGCTGGGATGGATGCAGTCTGTCTGCTTGATCTTATCACCTGGTGAGGCTTCTGGGATCTGCTGCTGTCTTCCTTTGTGTGCCTCTCTGTGTCACATGGAGATTTGTAGAGTGTTCTATGGCTGCCCAACATTAAGATTTTTGGTAAGAAGCTGATAGGGTCAGGAAAGCTGAAAACCCCTTCTCTAATTTGATCTGGTGTGATGATAGTGGTGTTTTGGGGAAGGGTGCTTTTTCTATTCAGTGCATACTGAAAAGAGCCATTTGTGTTTTGAGGAGCCTCCAGGAAGGCAATGAACTTTGAACAGCCAGGTGGGGACACCAGCACCTGAGCTGTCCTGTGTGCTGCTGTCATTTATTCTGTGTGGCTGTGGGAGTGACATATTTGATACATGTTGACTTCTTGCTTCTGGAATGAAGTGGCACACCCACAGTAGGCAGTCCGCCACATAAGGAGGCAGATTGATCCATGGAGAGAAATCACTTGGGAGAAAACTTGGGGACTAGGCATCTACAGCATCTGCCTCCAACACCTTGTTGGCTCGACTACCTCCCTCCAGGTTCTTTCTCCTAGGCACATCAGCTATGTCCTGGTAGGTTTGTTTTGGGTACTGGTGACAGCTTGAGGAGAAAATGCAAAGTTCTTGCTGTATTTTGCATATCAGAAATACTTGTTTCTCCATCATAATGCTTGCTGAGATTTGTGGTCATGTTCCTGAGGCTTAAACCCAGACAAACCCCTGAACTCCCCCCAAACTACCCAAGAAACTAGGGGGGAATCTACCAAGTTTTCCTTACCCTCCTCTTCTAATTGTTATTGTTAGTATCTGGGTATTTGTAAGAACGTGGGTTTTTTTCCTCTGGATGGAGTATTAGACTTAAATCTGTGTAAGAATACGTACTACCACATAGTTTTGTACATTCAGAGATAGCTGCAAGATGTTGAATGTCATGTTATAGTCCACCTAATCACTTGTAAGTCAGGGCACAGTTTGAGAAATGCGGTGAGCTAATTTAACTGGACATACTACTGAAAGGAAGTTTCTTCTCTGCCTTTGTCCCCCTGCACCCTTCCTCACATCTGCATGGCTCTGCCACTTTCTTCCGGCAGCAGTGCTTGTCAGGTCCTTCTGTGAGCCACTTTAGCTCACCAAAATGGCAGAAAAATAACTCTGTAAAATGGAGAGCATTTTGCTGTTGTAATGAATCAAACTGGCTCATAAAAGGATCTGATGAACACCAGAGCTGGTACTAAGGACGAGGGGGGCCACTGGCTTGGAGAGTAGCGAACGCTTTTCATCTTTTCATTTTGGTGGCAGTGAGCAAGTGGATTGGATCAGTTGCCTGGGAACCTTCATGGGAGAAAGAGAAATAGAGTAATCATCTGTGAAGCAAAGGACACCAAAAGAAAAATGTGCTGGCCTGGGTTCAAATTGATATTAAAATTTGTTTATTCTGATGGTGCTATGGATTGCATGCTATAAACAATTTGTTAGAATTAATAATTCAGTGCCCAGAAATCAGTTTTCTTCTTGAGGTAGGGGGGAAAAATGCTTAAAGATTTACTAATGTATAAATAACTTGTCTGCTGTTTCAAATGTGAATTATTTAATCTTTGAAACTATTTATTCAAAAGTGGGATTTTTGTTGGGTTTTCTTTTTATTTGCAAGCTTGAAGTTCTCCATGTGGTTTATCATCCTTCTTAGTCAATTTGTATGTCTCAAATTTTATCAAGTCGGTGTTGTTTCAGTGTCATTAAGTTTCATCAGTAATGCAGTGGGTTCCATTATTCAGAGGTTTATCCCAAGTAGTTACATTATTCCTGCTGCTTTGAGATGGAATGAGAGCTTGGTCGTAGTAGGTGACCGAGGCTGTTACTTCCTTTTGTAGTCTAAAGCTCCCTGATAGTGAAATGAATGCACTCCTGCTTGTTAAAATTGCTGAAAAACATTCATTGCAAGTCAACTAACACGCTGCTTAGTCACTCCTGAAATACTGTCTCTTGCTGCTCTCCAGAGAGAGAAATGGGCAGTTTACACTGTGTAGATCAACAGAGGAATTAATACTTTCCAAAAAATCAGGGATTCTGACTGCAGCTTCTGCTGCTTAATCCACCTGCCAGCTTGAGGTGCCTCTTCCATCATAGCAGGAATGTGGCATGAGAAGCTGCTCACTTTCTGAAGAGCCTTGTCTATTTTGTCAAGTTATTTATGTGAACTGCCTGCAGTGTGACAGAAAGGGGAAACTTAGCAGGTGGAAGAGTGGAAACTCATGCTTCCTTTCCTGTTTTTCTCAAAATTTGGGCAATTGTACATGCCTTAATGGAAGGTAAACACTTGCCATAGTTACAAAAAACCCAAACTCCCGTGTAGTGCACCGTCTAGATTTCTTTCTGTGAGTTTTACATCTGAAAGATTCCCTTTCAGGAGCTTCAGGGCATGGCAAGAGGAGAAGGAGAGGGGACTTAAAATTTTATTTTAACAACATTGTAAGCTGCTTTTGGTGAAAACTCTGAGGAGTGGTGGCCCTGACTAGCATTGTGTGTGTTCAGAGTGAATATTGTAGTTACTAAAAGCAGCTTGTTTACATTAGGAATTCTGTGTGCTAGGTCTAATGGGCTTTAAGAACCCCAAAGCACAGCTGTAAAACATCTGTCTCTGGGACCAGATCTTGTCTGTCTGATGAGTTGTTGTCCTGCATTTCTTATTCATATTTACAGAAGAAATGAAACTTCTTTTTTGTTTGTTTTATAAATAGAAAATTCTTTGCCGTCTTGCTTGAAGACTGGTTTGCACTTGAAAGGCTATCATGCTGTTGTCTTGAACACGGAACTTAAAATAGTGACTTAGTATTAACTTAACTCCACTTCCTCTTTAATCCGATCATCTTGCTTGCTATATGACCTTATAACACCTTAATTTAAAGGCTGCTTATTCCAGTGGATTAAATTTGGAGGTGTCTGGTGTGGTGGGCACTGCTACAGGAAGGGCTTAAGAGGAACTTAAGCATTGCCTCAAAAAAAAAATTGGGCGTTTGGAACAGGAGCAGTGAGGCTGTTTTCCCACTTTGGGATGCTTACTGTTGCTGGCCTATGGACAAGGCTTGCTGCGGAAGGGCGGAGAAGTTGTGAGCACATAGTTCTGCTGTACCATAAGAAAAAGTACATTCATTTACTCTGACGGAATTTGATGCTACTTGTCTCAATTACACATGGAAATATATAAGGCAAAATATCTGTTTAGGTGAGGCAGCTTTTAGTGTTTGGATGGTTTTTCTTCTTGCCAAGGCTTGTGACATGAGCAGGTGGTTGGACACTACTCCAAACCGGTGTACCAGGTTCACAGTGATGTATTTTGTAGTCTGCCGTATTGGGATATATCATAGTTCCTGATTTCCTAGCAGCACTCGTCAGATGATCTTGTTCTTTACCATGTGTTAATTTTGCCTTGGTACTGCTCTTGTGAAGTAGATAAATGCCCTCCTTAAAAGGAGAATTGGTCTGACGTTTAGCTCTTTAAAAAGAAAATCCATTGTAGGTGTTTATAGCTTGTGATTTTTCAGAATTTATGTCGTCTTTAAGTATTTTTCTCAGTAGTAAATTCTAAACCGTTTTATTTTGTGTATTGAGTTTAAGGTCTACAAGATCCCCTCTTGTCTCATACAGTTTTCTGAAAAAACTGCCAAATAGTCTGCAGTTATATGTTGATCTTAGGTTTAGCAGTAGAGAGAGTTCAGAGAATATAGTTTCTATTATGTGCTGTCTTATTTGCCATTTTGACTTGCATGTTCTTTCAGGTTATTTTTCCACCTCAAGTCAAATATTTGACCTAACTAAACTAAACTACAACCAGTGTCTTTGAAGAATTGTGTGTTTCCAAGCAAGGGGATGTAAATTCTTTGTTGGGTGTGATCTGGGGGTTATGGTGAGTTTTACTGTACCCGTGAAAACTCACATTGTTGTGAATCCTTGAAAAGAAACCTCTGACTTGTTCTGCTTTGTCTCTGACAGAGGTTTTAGCAGAAGGCCTGTTCTGCACTGGGAGTATGCTGCTGCCTTCATGCTTGGGTTGTGCTCAGCATGCAATGGCAACACCACCTTTCCTGGATTGGAGGGAGCAGGGGTAGCCTGGAAAGTGCAGAGAGACAGAGTTCTTCCACTGCTTACAGCAGCAATCACCCTGCCTTGCGTATTTGCTAAGGGAAGAATTTGCACCCCTAATTTAGGAAATGGGCATGGTCCCCACCTTGTGTTATAAAGGCAGTTTGTCTTCAGCAGCTAAGGTGTTGCACAATGACTTTTAGATTGGAGCCAAGGATTGAATTCAGTCTTCCAGTAATTCCTTTAAGTGCTTAACCTAAATATGTTGTAGTTATTTTAAGTACCTTTTTATAACAGTAGTAAACCTTCAGGCCAGTACTTTGAGCTGATACTATCTTTTACATCTGCTGTTTGAATCGGGAAAAGTATGAATATTTTAATTTTTTCACCACTTAGTAGTGTTTCTAAGTCTTTTTCCATCAAACATAAAAAATGTTTTAGTACAAATTTAGTATTCCTAAAATATCAATGTCTAATACAACTTTGTTTTGAGTTATTAAATCCCACTTTCTTATTAAATTGAACTTAAAAGCCACTGCAGGTACCAAGTAGCATCCAGAGAAGTGCTGTAGTATTTGATATTGTCAATGTTTCTGTTACTTTTTTTGCTCCTTTAAGACGTTAAAACCAGATCATAGAACTTCTCTGGATTTTCTGTTGTTGGAATAGGGTAATCTACAATACAGGAGTGGCAGAATTTCAGCAGAACCTGGTACTATTTTGGGTGTTCTTGTCTGTCTCATGCTGTGGTCCTCTAAAGTGTTGCAATCTCATTTGCATTCTTGAAGTACTGGTAGTGTGGACTGAAATACAGTTTCTTCATGAAAGGAGGATGAAATGATGTATGGGAAATTGTGTATTATTGAAGCAGCATAGTTATCAAGAGTTATTAAAACCTTGTAGTGAATGGCATCTTACTTGTTTAGTACCAGGGGTCCGTCTCTTCCAGAATCCTATTTCACAGTGACCAAGGTGGAGGTGATCCAGAAACAGAGCAATTGTTGTGATCTCAGAAAAAGTGATAGGTAATGCTTTATGAATTTTTTTTGCATGAATTCATCTAGTCTTCTTTTGGTCTGTGTAAACTCTTGGCTTCCATTGGGGCTGTGGCAATGAGTTCTACAGCTTAAGTACACATTGTATGAAGAACTGCTTCCTTTTATTTGTTTTATTTTGAACCTACCACCTGTTAGTTTGTTTGATGTTCTCTAGTTTCCTTGTTAGAAAGAGAACAATGGCTCACTACTTACCTGTTACATGCTGCTCCTGATTTCCTAGGCTTTTTTGTTCTCTCCGTGGTTGTCCCTTCTTGAGGCTGGAGATTCTGAAGGGTCTTCAAAGTCCTGTAGCTCCTCTCTGGTCTGTCAGTAATTTTAATTTTGAAATGGAGGTGAGCAGGCACTGCCACAAGATATAGGTACCTCATATACTTGTGTATCCCATCTCATACAATTCTGTGGGATTTTTCCTTCTCTTTTTTCCTTAAGTATACCTAGTATTCTGTTTAGACTTCTGACAAATCTTGTTTTCTTACCTCTATTTATTCTAGATCTCAAATCTCTTTATTGACAATGAAGTAATCATGTCAGAGCTCAGTAAAATGTATGTAAACCAGTCGGATTGTATTCTCTCAGGTGCCTTGCCTCCTATTTACCTACACTGAATCTTATCTGCACTTTATTACACCTTCCCTGGGTATAATGCTGCTTCCTGCATGGTTGATCTTAATATTTAGTAAAATGAACTTGTTAATATTATCAGCAAACTCACTTCAAGGTTCACCACCTGTTTCTAGACCTTCTATGTGCATGATATCAGCGCAGGTCTGGAAAAAAGTTGAGTGAGATTTCCTAATGTTTTTTGCCTGTTTTGAACTGGTTACTTGTTGTGAAGACCTTCCCTCTTTTGCTGCTGTAGCTTAGTTTCCTTGGGGAACCATTGCTGGAGGACCTTTGGTCAGCAGCTGGCATGTTTTGATCATCCAAGTTAGCTCAAACTTTGACCACTTATCAAGTGCTTCAGTGAAATCTCCTGTACTGGTAAGACCAGACTTATCTGTGGGAAAGCATCAGTGTCATTTTTGTGGTCTGTGCTTAACTACATGCCTGTGTTTCTTCTGTCTTCTACTTATTTGTCCTACTGAGGCATTAGACTTGCCAGTCTGTAGGTCTTGGCAGGCTAAATGTGCGGCCATCTTTGAAACTGATGCGCGACTGACATGAAAACAGGGCTTGAAAGCACAGTGGGCAGACAGGCTGTTTTATTCCTTCAGCTCTTTGGAACTCTTGGTGAGTGACATCTTGCATTGGTAACTTGCTGCTGTTTACTTTGGTTTGACCAAACCTACCTCTGAGGATTTGTGTGACAATAAAGAAGAAAGCTTCCCTTTACCTTCTCCAATGACAGTAGATGCAGAGAACTATTTAATTTTTAATTTTTCTTGGTGTGCGTCTTTCATATCTTTGTGATAAGTTAATCCAGTGAATTCTCTAGCAGGCCTCGTATACCTTTTATGACTTTGCCCCTTTAGCAATGCCTTTCGTTTACAGTTTTCCTTGTTCATTCTTTTTGTCCAGTTTATTCCCTTCTTGTTGAAAAATGTTCTTACTGATAGTTTCCTCAGCTTGTGGTTTAACTGTGATGCATTTTTCCCCAAGTCTCTGTGTTTTCAGTATATTTATTTTTTTGTCTGTTGGCTGTAAAATTTTTGTCCAACTGTCTGATTTTTTTCTCTTACCAAGCATCCTCATTTTCATGCCTTTTTCTCTTTGAGAGTAAGCACTCCAAGAGTGGTTTTGCTGGTTTTTTAGTAATGCTAAGCTTAAATATATTTAATGGATTTCATTGGCAGCAGCCATGAGTCATGATACAGTTAAGTCAAATGTGACATGAACAAATCTGAATGTAATATAATTTGGTGGATGTTTAAATAGTTCATGATCTAGTTAAAATGTAGCAGTGTTGTCCTGTGTGCTTCCCTATAACTTCATATAAATTGTTTGATAAATATGGTTTATATGCTTTTATACTGTGATTTCTTCTTGCCAGCAAACCAGTCACCAAGTTGTACATGTGGAATGGAAATTTATTTTGAATGCTACTGATTTATTTCAGAGTGTGACTAAGTATGTGACTGTCCTTCAGTTGTAATTCCCAATCAATTGTAAATCGATGTATTTGTTCAAGTATACAGTATAAAACAGTATTACAATCAAGCTGTAGTTATCATGGGAACCATAACTTGTACTTTTCTTTTTCTTGGCTCTCTATGTGAAAAACTGTACTGTAGTATATTATTTAATTGTTTAGTACTGAGGACTCTCTGTTTTATCATAATATGTGACATGCTACAGTACCACTCTGTATAAAAACCTTTGGTGCTTGAAGCAGTGGTGGAACAGTAAGAGTTTATTCATGTCTTCACATATAGATGTGTGAGTACCACATTTAGAAAAACTTCTGCACAAATAATAGCAATTTTGTAGTGGAGGTTTTTTGAGAATTACGTTCCTTTGCTTAGCTGAGAATGATTTGTAAAGTCATAAGTCTTGAAATCTGAAGTCGTGGGCATCAGCTGTTACTTCTGTGTTTCATTTAATAACTTCTGTTAGAGAAGAAGTTACTCTGAAAGTTACTTGCTATTTCACAGTAGTCTGTAATATGCACTCGCACATTATTTCAGCATAAGCAACTGAAATCTGGGCAATTTTATACTTCAGTAATGGAAAAAATGCTTGCTGTATTAGAATTGTGATATATTTAAGAACTCACAGAATCACAGAATCAGTAAGGTTGGAAAAGACCATAGAGGTCATCAAGTCCAACCTAGCACCTATTACCTAATCCAATCTAGTCAAACCTGTTACCCAACCTGTTGCCGTCCTGCTACCAACACACCATCCTATCTATAACACACTACCCTAATATCTAGGTCATGCCACCGAGTACATCATCCAACCTTTTCTTAAACACCTCTAGGGACGGTGACTCCACCACCTCCTTGGGCAGCCCATTCCACTGAGAGATCACCCTCTCTGTGAAAAAGTTCCGCCTAATGTCCAGTCTAAATCTCCCCTGACGCAGTTTAAGACTGTGTCCTCTTGTTCTATCACTTGTAGCCAGAGAGAAGAGACCGACACCCAGCTGGCTACACCTCCCTTTCAGGTAGTTGTAGAGAGCGATAAGGTCTCCCCTCAGCCTCCTCTTCTCCAGACTGAACAATCCCAGCTCTCTCAGTCGCTCCTCATAGGGCTTGTGTTCCAGCCCCTTCACCATCCTTGTCGCCCTTCTCTGGACACGCTCAAGGATCTCAACATCCCTCTTAAACTGAGGAGCCCAGAACTGGACACAGTACTCAAGGTGTGGTCTAACCAGTGCCGAGTACAGGGGGAGAATAACTTCCCTAGTCCTACTGACAACACTATTCCTGATGCAGGCCAGGATACCATTAGCTTTTCTGGCCACCTGGGCACACTGCTGCCTCATGTTAAGTTTTCTATCAACCAGCACTCCCAGGTCCCTTTCCACCTGATCATCCTGCAGCCACTCCAACCCCAGCCTATAGTTCTGCATGGGGTTATTGTAACCGAAGTGTAGGACCCGACACTTAGACTGGTTGAACCCCATGCCATTGGATTCAGCCCATCTATCCAGCCTGTCAAGGTCTCTCTGCAAAGCCCTCCTACCTTCCTCCAGATCTACATTTACCCCCAGCTTGGTGTCATCCGCAAACTTGCTAATAATAGACTCCATCCCTTCGTCCAGATCATCAATAAAGATATTGAACAGGACAGGTCCCAACACTGAACCCTGAGGCACCCCACTAGTGACCGGCCTCCAACCGGACACAGCACCATTAACCACCACTCTCTGAGCTCTGTTATCCAACCAACTCCTGATCCAGTCCACTGTAAACCCATCCAAACCACAAGCCTCCAGCTTCACCAGGAGTTTGTTATGGGGGACAGTGTCAAAGGCTTTACTAAAATCCAGGTACACCACATCAACAGCTCTTCCCTCATCAACCAGGCGGGTCACCTGATCATAGAAGGAAATTAGATTGGTCAGGCAAGACCTTCCTTTCCTGAAGCCATGCTGACTAGGTCTGATCTCCTTACCCTCCTGGAGGTGCAACATAATTTTCCTTAAGATGATTTGTTCCATAGTTTTGCCTGGCACTGAGGTCAGGCTAACAGGTCTATAATTTCCTGGGTCTTCCCTCCTACCCTTCTCATGGATAGGCATCACATTGGCCAACTTCCAATCTTTTGGGACCTCCCCAGTAAGCCAAGACCTCTGATAGATGATTGAGAGAGGCTTAGCAAGCTCATCTGCCAGCTCTGTCGACACTCTAGGATGTAACCCATCAGGTCCCATGGACTTATGAGGGTCTAGATGTACTAGTATGTCCCTTACATCTTCCTCCTGTATTAAAGAGGGGTTAAACCATTCCTCATCTCTATCGACTGTATCAAGAGTCTCAGTCATGAAAGTAGGCAACTGGTTTTATAAAGAAGCAGAAGTTACATTTCAAAATGGGTGCTTCAAAAGGTGGCAAGTATGAATTAATGAGACTACAAATAAACAGACATTTTAAAAAGAGATCTTGCAAAATTCTTTTTTTTTCCCAGTAAGAATGCAGGTGTCTTGAAAGGCTTGTGCCTGTGCCAGTTGTTGAGGAGTCACAGTTGTGTTTTGCTAAGTTACTACAGCATCTAGATAGCATGCCATTGTGTACAAGATAAACTCATAAGTTGTTTTGTTTTCTGCTTAGAATACAAGTTAAATTGCAATCAGGGTGCTTACAGGTAAATTCGTTGAGGGTAACAAGGAAAGAAAACTATAGAGAAGTAATGAGGCTTTGGCTTAAGAAAGAAGTAAAAGGAATTTGAGGATGTGGTCATTCCTTGGTTCATCGAATACTAGCAAAGGACTTAGAAGAAAGTGAATGGGTGGCTTTCTGTTTGCAAAGTAAAAGTTGGTAACAGAATTTGAAGTAACAAGAGCTGAAACTAGTAAAGCTTAGGCACAGTCAAAACCAATGTGTTTTGAGGTGGTGTATTTTCTTGGGTGTTGTTAAATGAATGGATGCTCTTGCCAGTCTTTGTATCTCTTCCCTAAGTAATGCATTTTGAACTTCACCTCCTAAGTAACTTTCAGAGGAATAGAAGGGGATTCTAAAATTTGTTTAAAAGCTGCGTACTTGTGCATTAGTAGAATGTATCACTGCTACTGGAAGATCACAAGCTATCAGTCATTCAGCACTGAGGTTTAAATGGAATAGGTGCTCTTACAGGCTGATTTATTAGAATGCATTGCTTATGGTCTTGTTGAAAAATGTAACTAGCAAATCTGATATGAAAAAATGGTATGAAGGCAGTTGAGGATTTCATCATGGTCTATGAATAGCTGATAAGCAAAACGAGGTGTTGTAATGCTGTTGTTTTCTCTCTTAACTTTCTTGTCCCCTGTCCCCCCAACACATGGGATTTTGAAAGTATCAGTAACAGAGGGAAGTAGGTCTTAAATCTGGTGCCGTGACCAAAGCTGTGAATTACAGGTATCTGCCTGTTTTTGTGGTCCTTGTCAAAGGCATATACCATTTTCGTTCCCCTCATGCCCCACCAATAAGGCAATGTCTTTTGGGGGCTTTTAAAATTAAACCTTTCTGCTGATCAAATACATTTTTTCAAAAAGATTGGTGTTGGTGATTAAATGATCTTCTTAATATTATCTTAATTTTAATCAAAAGGGCATATGTTAGAATGACTTTAAATTGTGCGCTTTGTTTTAGATGACTGGAATTAGCTGATCCTTAAGGTCCTTTCCAACCCAAACCATTCCATGATGCTGTGATTTGTGAAGCAGTTGATGCATTAGCAGAATAGAGTCACAACATAGGGTCTGTTGTAGGATAAAATCAAAACTGACTCTTTGATAGTAAGTTGTCAGTTTTCCTTGCCCTTTCAAAGGCTTGGATACATAGTTGTTCCTTCTGGTCTACCTTGATGTTTAACTACAAGAGCAAACTCTAGGAACCATGGTTCTGATGCCTCCTTCCTGCCCCCCCTCCCCATGGTTATTGATGTGAAGTCTTCAGACATTTGCCTATCACTTGGCCTTATTTTCTTATTAATGAGATAGATAAGGATAAGCAGAAGAAAGTAGTCTGTTTGTTTCTATTTAAGTACAGTTTTTTCATGCTGAAGAATGATGAGTTTTCTTTCCTCTCTTCTCCTTTTACCCACATATTTCTAGAAAAGAAATACTCAAACTACCAGTTGCGTGTTTTTAGCTGGAGGAGTAGAAGAATAATCCAAGCATTTACTGTATTGGATGTAAAAGGAAAATGCTTACCTGAATATTCAGGTAGATGTAACTGTACTACAAAGAACTTGTATGTTTGGAGTAACTTCTGAAAAGCATGTAACTGCAAAGTTAAAGGGAACAAACCAGTATGGCCCATTGGAGTAGGTAAGCAAATTGGGGCCTTAAGGTGAAAGAGTCTGGATCGTTTCAGAATATAGAGACATGATTTAAGACAGTAGTCTTAGTCACCTGGCTTGGAAGTAAAAGTACAACTTCGGTGTTTAAATAGAGGCATGTTTAGAATTGGTAACACTGTTGACACCAGTGCTACAAACACTGCATTTTTGTAGACTGAAGTCCCATCCATCATCTGTAGCTTCTTCCAAAAATTAAGCGATCTGAATTCTTCTAACATATTCTGTCTTGTGATAAGCCCGATTGCATCTAGCTAGTCTTCTGCTCATGGTCCACCTCTACCCTCTGTGATTACAAAGTTGCTGTGCATTAACTAATGGAATCCATAGTATGGTTAAATACATGCACAACTGACATTTTGTGTTTAAAAACTCCATACCTTATATTAGGTTGTCTTGTATATTGTAATTTTGCTTTAGAAGTCTTTGTTGTGCATCTTAGTCCAAGGCAAGGTTTCTCTAACATGAAATGTCATACACTGGAATTAAAATGATTTCATACTGAAGCTTCTGTTTTAGGATACAGGTATTTTCAACAGTAGAAGGTTGAAAATGATATCTTGAAATATGTTTCTGTTACCTTGAAATATGTCTTGAGTCAGCAGCTAAGATCAAGTTCTGGTTTTGAAACCTGCTAGATCCCAGCCTTTAGTATTCCTTCAAATAAAACTGTCTTTAGCTTACAGATTGAACATTTGGAGTTAGTCATAGATGTGATCTTTGTGAAGTTGTGAAAATGAGGCTCAGGTTACAGAGCCAGAAATCACTCTTTTAGAAGTTCAATTTGCTTGTTCAAGAGATTTGGCATAGCCAAAGGTAGAAGAATGACATTTACTTGCCCTGTATCTGTGTGTATGTTTCATTTTTTGCTGTCTAGCTAGCTGACCACAGCAAAATGATTATGTGAGGTAAAGATGAAAAATTACAAAAGAAAAATTGCACTCCTGCACTAATTTTTGTATATTAATTACAGGTTATTCTTCGTTTATGACCCTTAAAATCCGTATTTCCTACTAGAGAACTAATAACTATTTAGTGGATCAAACCTCTCTGGTCTGTACTAAATACAGCCTATGATGTAGATATTTGTAACCTTTGGAATCAGATTTTAGTTAGTCTATAAATTTTCATTTTCTTACATTGTTTCTTGACTATAATTATGATTTAGTTGATGATCACTGTATAATTGCACTTGGTATGCTTAGTGAATCCACTGTCTGTACCTTTAGGTAAGATATCATTTACGTAGTGATGATGTCAAATGATAAAGCTACTGATAATTTATTTTGATTCAGGAATAGTATTGCAATTCAGTCATATCACAGTTGGTATCCCTTTAAAACGGCTTCTAAATTGTTGGAGAAGCATCCTGTGTGATAGCTCTTGTATTCAATGAGTTCTTGGATGTTTCTGAAAGATTTATAGTGAAGTCCAAAGCATTTCAAGGCCAAGTATAGCAGTCTTGTCAGATGCAGCTTTACAGCCTAGTGACTTATAATGAGAATAGAATGTAATTAGAAATTGTCCGTGTCTTTACTGAGTACTGATGAAAACTATGGCTCAAAGGTTAATTCAAATAATAATTAATATTGGTTTCTGTCAGAACAGGGTGGTAATGAAATCTTTGTCATACAATGACTCTGATTTTAAGAAGTGGATGCATAAGAAATAGAGGCTACAGTTTACCTTTTCTGATTATATTCAGTTATCTTACAATGAGCATGATGGCTTGATAAAGCATAATTTGAGGGCAATTTCAACGTACCCAGAAGTGTTACAACCTACAGTGAAAATCATCTAACATGTTGCATCTGTTTAAGGAGATAGATTTACAGCTAGATTGCTGAAGTAGATGGATTTACTACAAATGATCCTTAAGGAACTGCATATGATTTTTTCTGTTGATAATAACTGATCAATACCATGTGTTTGTGAAAAGTCTTCTTAATAAGATTTGGGAGCATGAGAAATGTGGGCTGTTACATTGATGTTTGTTTAAATTGGACTAGTTTCAATGAAAGCGATAGACCAGGTTTTGCTGGCAACCAAAACAAATTCTGTTCAGTTTCTTTTCCCAAGTTGAAATTTTCTATTGGAAAAAAAATAAATGCTGTTAGTTTTGCTGAAGCCAAACCCATAATTTTTCAGTTGCCAGTAGTCAGTCTGTTATTAGACCTGTTATTTTGAGAGACAATTCATGAATACTTTGGTGGTTCCTGATTCTTCCTGTATCTGCTCTGATCCTGTCCTTAAAAATCTGCCTACTGAAAAGTCTCTGCAGAAAGTTACAGCTGTAGTTTGGGTTTATGGGTCACAGAATCACAGAATCAGTAAGGTTGGAAAAGACCTTAGAGATCATCGAGTCCAACCTATCACCTATTACCTAACCTAGCCAAACCTGTTACCTAACCTGTTGCCATCCTGCTACCAACACAGTTCTGTTTAATGTGCCTTTCTCACACCTTCTATTCAGACTGATTGACTTAAATGTCACTGCATCACCTACCACAGTTCTAAGTCTGCTGTAATTTTAAGGCTGTTTCCTCTATTACCAAAAGGGAAGTCTAAACGCCTCTAAAAAGATTAGGAATTTTCATTCTCACATGTGTGAAAGTGATCACAAGATTTGATTTTTATTTTTTTCCTTCACTCATCTGGATAATGCTTTCCATGCAAACTGCTTCAATTCTTGGGAAGCAAGGAGAGTTCGTAGTCAAGATGGGAGTAGTGGCATCCAATTGGGAATGAATTAGATGGTGGCGGGGGGTGGGAGAGAAGCTGAGAAAGGGGGTGTGCATGTGTGTTTGACGAGTGTTTTAAAACTGCTGGGATGAGAGATAACAAAGCATTATGTTGGTTTTTCAGAGATACTCCTTTCTTCATACGTCTTCTCAAAAGCCAGCATAAGAGGGGTTTGTGCTGTGCTGAAATATCTATTAGATGAGGTGAAAAACCCCCTCCCAGATGTTAATGGTAGCTCTGGAGAAAAGCACAATGTACAAACTGAGTGCTTACATTTTCTCTTCCTTATTTTATTGTAAGGAATGATATAATGATGGCTTGGGAACTGAGCTGCACTTACAAGTCTTACTGAGATACCTGAAACTTTGAAAGCTCTAGTGAACAAACTTGACCAGGAAATAGAGACTTTTTATCTAAGATACGTAGTCACCATACAAGTTTTTGAAGATACTAACAGCAGAAAATCTAAGGGATGGCTGAAACATTTCCTAGTGAATTCAGATTGCATGTTTATGCTTAAGGAGTTAGTTCTTTAGGAGAACCCTTGCTTGCGGAGTTGATCCAGCATCTGCAGAAGGTCTGCTATAGGGGTAGCAGAAAACAGATCTCTCTGAATTTGAAATACTGATTTTTCTGAAATGTAAACGCTTAGTAAAAAGGTAGTCCACTTGTAGCAAGACCTGAGTGTGCTGGAATTTGTGCTAGTATTCAAAGGTGCTGAAGCACAAATGTGAATAAATAGAAATTTACAGGGAGATGCTTTGTTGAACATTCTAAAAACATTTTTTTAATTTGGAGGAATAGATGGAACCATTTTGAACCAGACATTAGGTCATTCTCCCAGTCCCTTTCCATGATAGATCTGCATGCTGATATGGAGGTATCGATTGAGACCAGCCTTACTTAACTAGAGATGTGTGCACTGGTGTAAATATGCCATTCCCAAATAGCGGGAGACTACATGGTGAGGAGGGGAGGAAGGGAAAAGGAGGGATGGTCATTTCAGTTCATCGTTTTTAATAGTGGAAGTAGCAAAGTTGCTGGGGTTAAGTCTGCGTGAAATGTGCTGTAGGCTGTCGTGTAGCTTGTTTTCTCCAAGCACTCAAAATTCTTTGGGAAGGGAATCTTCCAGAGGGTTGTATCTGTGCTGCGGAATAAACAGTTGTCGTGTGAAACTGATGTGAGCCTTAGTTTTACTCTGCCTCCACTAAAATACACTTTTACGGTAGTTTGTGCAGGATCAGCACAGAGGAGTACAAAGAGGGAGCTTTTCAGTACAAAGGCTGCCTGTTTGGCCTGCCCAAACCACCGTGAATGTGTTTAAAGGGGACTTTTATTACCATGGAAACTCTCAGACAGGAAGGAATTTGTCCTGCCATATCTAGAAAATAGTCTGTAATGGTCAGCTCTTGGAACAAAAGTGTTTCGAATAGTGGGATATATTTAAAAATTCTTGTGGTGAATATGTTAAAAAAAAAAAAAAGAATATGTAAAACCCAATCTTATGCTAATGGACTTTTGATATGGGGATTGAGGGAAGACTGCAAACAAGTACAATGTGAGCAGGGGAAGTGTAATGAGAAATCTAGGAAAGTTTTACCCCTTCAGGTCCAGAAGGCTTCCTAGGTGTTGAATGGATGTTGATGAAATATTCTCCCTCTTAATAGTGTGTTTATCCATCACAACGATTCATGGAGGGACTGTGTGTATGCCTGGCTTGAACTGCTGGAGGCAGTCCTCTGAGCACCATGGATTAATTGCTTTTGGAATGTCTTAACTAAAACCTCTTTTTTTTTTGACTCTCCTGATAAATATCCTTAGTATTCACAAATGGCCTTTATTTTCCTAAATCACATTGAGAGATAATATTGCTTGTCTAAAAGAAATTCTAATGCCAGATCTCAGAATATCCTTCACGGGAGTTGTGTGCTGGTATGAAATAGCTCTAGGTCAGCAATCTTCCAGCCAGCAGAAGTAGTTAGCGGGAGCTGCAAGATTTTCCATGCTTTCTGTAATGTTTGGTGTTGATTTGACTGTGTGTTTGAACAGACGGATGCAAAATATTTTTTCACATATTTGACCAAATTGAAATTCGTATTATTTTTTCTATGCAACGCATACCAGCAGACAGTGGCTTCTCATATTCTTTCTGTACAGCAAATGCCTGGCTTGTTTTACTGCTGTGCTTTTCAGGTTAAGTTGTTGAACCACCTGGCCATGGCCTGAAGGCAGTTTGAATGAATGGTATAGTAATAAGCTGATCCAATGGATTGTGATGCTTGAAATCAGCCGTACCACTCTTGCTTCTTTTCTTGTGCTGTCACTGCTGTTCAGCTACCCCAGTGGTGACTATCTTCTGATGGCAAGTAATGGTTAGATCAGCTTACCTCTGATGTCAGACTGCACCTGAACATTTTCTTGAGGTGTTTGGGATAACAGGAGAACAAAATCATCATGTTTGGGGTTAGGAGCAGGAATAACTAAAGAGGAAAAATTGTCATGAAAACTTTCCACTGTCCCATCGATTTTGCACTTGCTCACAGCTGCTGAAAATCAATGTTCAAAGTCTAATTCTACATGGCAGGCCAAGTGAAGAAGAGTTTTCTATATATTTATAAATATATATATGTCCATACATATACAATGGAGTATCTCTGTGTGGCTTTTAGGAGTGTTGACTGACCTTGTTTGCGTTATCTGGGTTAACGCTGTAATCTGCTGCTCTCATATGGGGACTTCGTCTTACTTGTTGATCAGTTTAGTTTCTTGTCTCCTGACTTGAGGAGCCAAAAGGATTGCAAAAGGTAGTTCCAACCGGGATTAAAAGCAACAAAAAAAAACAAGAAAAAAGCCCACCTCACTCTTCTTCTTTACAATACACTCTCTGCTTAATGGCTCACTTTCCCTCATAGGGCTTGGTCCATTTCCCTCATCTGGGACTTGGGGGTAGGCTGCCATCCAAACATCTTAAACGTGGACAGTCATTTGTCTTTCCAAAGTACAGAAACTCCTGTTAGATGTATTTCCCTAATAGTTAACTAATTTGAGAAAGGAAATACTGGTGACATCATGTATGACTTAATATGGTTATTTACTGCGCAGGTGTTGTAAAGCTGTGAATCTAAACTGTAGTGGAATAATTGTACCATATGGCAGGGGTTTTTTCTTCAGTTCTTATTCTTCCTCATTTACCACATTTGGGGTTTTTTTCTCTTTAAATGTGTGTCTCTGTGCCACTTTAGTTCTGTAATATTCCTTATTAAAAAAAAAAAAAAAGGGGGGAAAAAATCCCTCATTTCTCCAGTATTCATACGTAGTTTTCTTCCCTCCTCACCATTCTGGTTATAGGCCTTCTGCAGCTGGCAGTTCTTCGTCTGCGTTTCATGAAGAAGGGAAATGCCCAGCTTGCTCTTTCCCACTACGTATCTTCTGCTCCACTGAGAGGCTCACACCAGTGCATGCAGGTCTGTGTTGCATGGCTCAGTGGTGCTCTCCTGATGGGAAGTCTGGGAAGCACTAAATCATTCAGCCACATACTGCTTCCTTCAACTTTCTCCCTAGCAGATCCGGGGGCTGAGTTTGCAGTACGGCGTGATAGCTGCACACAGCTTTAAAGCTCGGGAGTGGGGATGGGCTTTCTGCCCCCACCCCACCCCCTCACCCACACAGACATTTCCCTGCTCTCCAGCTGCTCTGGTTTCCATCTGTTACAGGGCCTTCTGGTGCGACTGTTTCCTCATCTGCTGAGCCGAGTAAAATGTTGAAGGACCAGACACTGCACTGACCCAGGGAATTAAGGGGTTGTGGTTTTGGAGAAAATGGCTTGCATGCTTATTTGCCTTTTTTCTCAGAAACTTGGCGTGCAACACATGCACATCTAATATCTGGAGAAACTTCGTTAGGTGCATTTTCATTTCTTTGTAGTGATGCTATAGGCCTGCACTATGTGGCAGCTGCCCCCTGCCCTGGGAGGAGCACTGTGCTTTGGTCTGTGGTGGGCTCAGAAATGTGCAGCAATGTTAACTGTTAACGTGCAGCAGACAGACGGAGACATAGCTAAAGCCATATTTGTGAAGACAAAAACACGCAACTAGTGAGAAGTAGCAGGGAGCCAAGGGAGGTGTTAAGAAACCTTGTAGTGGCCATCACTCTCTTGGCCCAGGAGCTGGGGAACTTTACCCCGCAAGGTGTTTTTGCTTTTGGCAGGCAGATGCCTGGTGCCCATCTTCAGATTGCTATTTTAGGCTGCTCTTGTCTTTAGCACTTCTTCCATCCTGCAGTTGCTTAGATTATCCCTTTCACAGATTGCTGAGCTGTTGCTCTCTCTTGAGTGATACTGGTGAGTTACCAACAGCAGCAGAGACAGTGTCAGTGCAGGCCTGGAACTGAGAAGTATTTCTGTAAGGTGAAAGAGGTGAACAACAAAATTTCCATTTTATAAGTCAGGAGTTGTAACCGCTTCTGACTTGCTGGTATACTGAAACCCTGCAAAACTTTATGAATTATCTCTGCCGAAGTATATAAAATTGTTAGAGTGCAGCCCCTTGCTAGTCAAGTTGTCCTAGTGAGTGAGTGTAGCTTCCCTTTTTTCTGACTACTGAGTCATCTTCTTTTTGGAAGTAGTCGTTCTTGGCTTTTAAAATCTGTTTAGACACCACCAAATTGGTTTGGATTTCAAAATTGTGTAAATGAGCAGCGTACCTGGCACTCACTTTAGTAATTGAACAAAGCTTTTATTTCCAGAACCTGACTACTACTCAGTGTGTGGGAGAAGTGTGCTCTGACAACTTGAGCTGTTTTTTGAGGACTTCTGTGATCTCGCTGAAGGGTTTTAATATTAATTCATTGCTCATGTTATGGTTGTGTTTTGATGATAGTCACTTAGGAGATGGGTGTTAGGCAACCAGTTAGAAATTACTGTAAAGTGACTTTTTCTTAAGTGGTTCAAACATTCAACTTGAAATCCCAGAGCACATCAAAAGTGCTAATTCTCATTCACCTGAAAGTGAAGTTTCTATGTGTTTCTCAAACAAGCTCCCCTCTGTCCCCACATCCCGGCTAATACGGTGTATGTAACTTAACCACTGATTTCTGACTCAAGATCCTGTATTTATATTAGCTTGATGTTGGCAGAAACTAATAATGGAGGAATAAGATATGGAGTTTCAATATAGGAGCAATTGTTTGCTTTTTGGGATGATAGATGTGTATTGCATTATCAGAGGTGTAATAAACTTCTGGATGGTTTTCTATGCAAGTGCAGCTGCCACACATTGTTCTGTGTAGAGTGCAAAGAGAAGCTCCGTGCCCACGAGATGCTTTGCTTTGAAAAACATGGAGTGAATGAAACATTGACTAAGAAGGAGAGGACTTGGTGAGACGGGAGTGTTTTTATTGGTGAATAACATTTGCATGACTCAGTCTCTCATTTGTGCGCAGCTGTGAGTAACTACCATGTTGTTGATAGTTTGGGAATTGAGCTGAACAATAAGAGTGTGGAGAAGTCAGGGAAGAGGCTCTGCAGTGTTTTGGTACGAACCTTCCCCATTCCGTGTTGAGCACTTGAAGCATCACCAGGGGAGATACAAGAACAGGATCAAGAGGAATCCAGCCTGTGATTTCTGAAGTTTGGGAACAACATACAATGGAGTGAATGTCTCCTGATGACTTAAGGAGTTACTGTATTAGATATGCTAGTCTACAAGGCACTCAGGTTCAGTAGCTGCAGTATGGTGCAACAGAAACAGGAAATTAATTTAAATGGGTGAATTAGTAGTTTTCTGGGTTCCAATTCATTCAAAGCTGCAGATGTCTACGTCAAAAAGAAGTAGAGGAAGCTGACTGGACGATCTCTGGCTCCATAGGAATGTGAAACTTGTGGTTATCACTGAAATCTTTGATCTCTAGTTCTCAAAACTGAAAAGATTTCAGGGTGTGTTCTGTTGCACCATTTGAGTTACCCTAAAAGGTGCTGTGTCTTATATGAAATAAGATGGATACCACTTTTCTAACCAAGTATAAATGACTAGACTATATTGCCATCATAGGGTTGAAATAGAGGCACTCCATAGATTTCTATCTTGTAGATGTTCCTTGCATCACTGCTTTGCTGATGTATACTTCCTCCTTGCCTCTCAAGTTTAAACTTGTTTCAGTTGGCTTCAACTTTGGAGAAAAAGGCTTTTAAGTACTGATCTGAATCTTAACTGTAAATCCACTCTAATGCTGTTACCTCACTCACTGTTTTAGAAAGTGTGAGACAGAGCTCAGTTTTGCCCTTGTGAAGAAAACATAGAATATGGGTCTGAGATGTGAAAAATGAACTGGTGATCCTTAGGTAAAGTAGGATACCAAGGCTATAGCAATAATCTCAAATTCTCAGATTATCAACAAGGGCTGTTTGTGGACCAGGCTGATGATATGGACCTGCCTCTCCTGGTTTAAATGAACTAAATTGAATTACATGTTTATTGCAGACAGAAAAAGTGATTTAGCCTGTTTCTTCGTAGAGTATCTTGATGTTGTGAAAAATGTAATAATCCGTCTTGTATGCAATGCTGTTTACAATCTTGAGATCCCTAAAGAATAGGGGAATTTTTCCTTTTAAACACACAGATGTTGAAGTGGTTTTGTTTGAGGTTTTTCCTTTTAGCTAATGCTTCAGTTACCATTTTCTAAAGATATTTTAGACGCATAGTAATTCTTGTTTCATAGTATGATACGTTGATTCTAAAAGATCTGCTTTATATGGCGGTGTGGGGAAAACTTACTTTAGAAGTTGAAGAGTTAATTTACAAAGAGCTACAAATCAAACAAATCCAGCTTTCCTCAGAGGTAAAAAAAGAGACACAAAAGATCTTAATTTAAAATAAATATTTCTAGTTTTTGGTAGCAACATCTCTTGAATGTTATCACAGTGCAGCTTCTGCTATAACCCGAGGTTGCTGTGAGCGGCATGGCTGACTAGTGAGGAGTGCATTCGGAAGGGAAGGTGGCAGCTGGCTTACCTGGATGCTCAGAAGCAGGCTGGAAGTCTTGAAAATCCCAATGAGCAAAATCTGGTTGACAGCTGGTACTATTGCTACTGCCTTGCAGACATCTCTTGATTAATCTGGTTCCACTATCTTTTGCTTGACTCTTCACTTCAGGTTTTTAAGGAATTTGCAGAGCTGGATGGAATGTATTGGGTGCTGTGGAGATATAATAGGTGCAATTGGTGTTAGCATTCATTACACTGAGAAGTGAGACCCGGCTTCAAGGGAAATTCAGACAAAAGAGCCTCCTTAATAGTTTATATAAAGAGCAGGTGGTAGAAGATCAGTGTATTAAGTAAAGTCTTCGTGTATTTTTGAGTGGGAAACACTGGAATTTTTTTTCTTGAACAGCTCCTTTCTACCTGAACTTGGCGAACAGTTGTCCAGGGGGGCCTGATTCTCATGACTGGCTGTTTCTGGGGTGTGATGTTTCATTGCTTGTTTTGCTTTGAAGCTGTTAAAGTTGAGGATATGACATATACTTCTCTGAGGTGGTCTTCTCTCTTGCTTCTATATCAAGACTAAACTCAGGGATAAGTGTTGCCTGAAAACACAGAGGTACATGGATTTCAGGTGCTGAGCAGGGTATGAAAGGAAGAATCATATTCTTAAGTGTTTCTGATTTTTTTGGGTGATGCTTTTTGACTAGATACAGTATTTTAAAAGGTACTGTAAAATATTGGACAGGAAAGCTCATTATGGAGGTATTGTAGTGACAGCAGGCAGTTCATCTCCCCTTTAAGGTATTTCTATGTACTTCTGTAACTAGTTTCATATAATATGTATAATTGGGAGGGTGGAGAAAGGAGTTAGATTTTATTGCTTTGCAAGCATCATTAATTAAACAGTTACCTGAGTCTCAGCTGTAGGTCTAAATAATATTTGCTAATACAGCATAAGTATTTAATCTGCCACTAATTCCTGTGACTTCTAAATCAATTGATCTCTCGCAGAGCCTCATCCAGGCTTTTTCCTCAGCTGTGCACTGTATTGTGGGGTTCAAGTGATCCAAGTCTATGCTATAAAAATGTCATTTAATATATGCTTAAGTAAAACACAGTATAGTCTTTCAGTCTATAGATGGCTGTCTTATTCTGAATGAAGCTTTTTTGTAGAGATAAAATAAACTTGGAGTTGTTGTTGTATAGCACTGGAAAGTCAGAGTTCTTTGTACCTGATGTTATTTTTATCTCTACATAGTTGGTAAGCAAAGGAATAAATTTTTAGCTGTTTGAGTCTAGTCACCTTTGACTCACAGGTTTTTACCCTTGATAGAATAAAGATTTTGCTAGTAGTGTTTCTGCATTGCACTGTAGCAAAGATAATACACTAGCTGTTGTGTTGTGTTCTGAGAAACGGGCTCTGAATAGTAAGTGAAATACGCAGCTCTAAACTTGGCTGGTTACACAACTCTGGATGGTGGCAGCCTTCATATAGGATTTGATTAAGAGTCCTCAGTTCTGTTGTTCTGAGATCTTCTCTGCTTAAGTGTTTTTTGCTTGGATTTTTTTTTTTTTTGTTAATGAGCCATTTTATTCATCAGTTTTGACTTTCTCAGGTATTTATAAACACAAAAGAAAGAAATTGCTAGTCCAATGAAGTTTGAAATCAAACTCTTAGAGACATGGTCTAGCTGGGGGGTGTAGGGCTGGATGGTCCTGTGGGCCTTTCCTGGCTTGGAGTGGCCTGTGCGCCTGTGAGTGATCTAGGTTTATGTTCACCACTCTGGGGTGTGCGTTCGGTCTCTGTACGGGCGTTAGCTGGGGAGTTGGACTAGATGATCCTTGTGGGTCCCTTCCAACTCATAGTATTCCGTGATTCTTCCAGAATTATCAAAATAAGTCTTCCCATTTCTTTTTGCTTGTAAAATAGTACTCTGAACTTTTAGGCACCCTGCCCACTCATTTAGTTTTCTTGCTTTTCCCACTTAAAACCCCACAAAAATGATGGCAACAAAAACCCCACCACCACAAAATGACCCCCAAAGTACCCCCAAGCCTCCACATTAAATTTTAACCCCACAGTTTTCTAGTGAGTAGAAATACATTTTTGGGTTTGTTGAGGGGACAGCAATGTGAAAATGGGTGTTTTTGTTTGTTTTGTTTTGTTTTAAGTTTAGTTCATTGGTTTTGAGGGGGGCTTAGTTTTTTAATTTAAAAGGGTATGGGAACTTCTAATTGTAGATGCTGCAGCAAGACTGCTAAGATTGAAAGGTAAATTTAAATAGAATATGAATCATAAGGAACACTGAAGATAGTGCTTCCTCTTACAAAATTAAGTTTAGCCCTGCTTTCTGAGTGAAGGTGGAGCTACCTATCATGAAGTGGAACTGGTTTCCAAGTTCATTTTTAGATGAGTAAAAATCTCCTTTCATGTCTAGTCTATGAATGCAGCACTGTTCTTGTATGTTCATCATCTATCTCTGCAAAGCTTGTGGAGAACGGAAGGTAGCTCAGGGACTTTGCTGTTGGGTGTAAAAGGTTTTGTGGTAGATGAATATCAGCTGTTCCTACTGATAATAGCTGTGGTTCTGAGTACTGGGTCAGTTGCTTGCAAGTCAAAGATAATTACCTCCAAGTTTTCCAGAATCTTGATGAGGAGTGTGGTTGCATAGTTCTAGAACTTTTTAGTGACGAATTTTTTGCTGGAAGGCTCTGTTTGTTTGAACATAACTACACTGGAGTAATTCTAGAAGTGCACATCGATTAGGCAACACATTTGAAAACACCCCAGTTAGTTTTCTTCTTTGTTGGGAGGCCCATTAAAGTTTTGCACAAGAGAATTTGGTTTTCTTCCCTTTGAAGCTACTCTGCTTTTATGGAGGAAAAACATTCAGCTCAATCCTGCCTGGAAAGGAAGGCCACGCTGCATATGAACCTTGATAAGGGTTGCACTCATCTGAAAGTCCCCATTCCAATGTATAACTTCTGGCACTATTGTTTATGCTGTCTGGGCACTCTTTCCATGTCTAAGTGAACTTGAATACAGCAGTTTGTTTACTCTTAAATATCTTAGACTTACACACTGGAAGCTGTTGAAAGTTCCACACTCTTCTCTGCAACAGAGAATGCCAAGGGAAAAGCCTTGTATAGTCGTTTATGCTGTGGTTTGAGTAAGTACAGTACTGATGATCACTGTGAGCAAGGCATTATGTTAGAAACCCCCAACCCCCCCAAAAACAGACTTCTAGATCTGCAAGAACCTGCTTCCATTCCACTGAGCAAGAATAAACCACCTTTTTTCAGGTATCCTGCAAAAAAACCCAGTAGAATCTTCAGGGTCGATGTGTTAATTTTGTTCAAACAAACAAACCTCTCAAATTCAAGGAGTCCAATAAACAGTAGTTGTGGAAGGTCTCTTGGATATCTCTGCTGTCCCCCATATCCTGTGGGACGTTACTGGACCCACTCAATGGTCCAGGCACTAAATGAAATCTATTTAATCTGTGTACTGTGTTGTGTCCTGTACTGTCTGTCTTCACACTCTGCCTCTCGCACCCTTTTTCCCTATGGTTGATTTTAAACAAGTGAAATAATTTAACACTTTTAAAAAAATAGTCTCTAGCATATGATAAAATACATAATTAGTTCGGTACACTACTAGTCTTTCATGTAACAAAGTTAAAAGTTGTAAAATCCAACAGATACATTTGGGGCCTCAGATGATCTTTAAGGTCCCTTCCAACCCGAGCCATTCTGCACGTGATTTAATTTTTAAATAACTACCAGCAACATTGACGTTATTTTTCCTAGAAAAGAGAATTTCTATTCCTTTGTAATAATTTGTAATAATTTTTATCTTTGCTGAAAGGTTCAAGATGGTACATTTAAGTGCAGATGATCTTTGCGGTCATCAGTTTTGGAAGCTGAATGAGAGCTTAAGTTCGTATGTAGGAGAGAGCTTAAGTTCACATGTAGGATGATTCATCTTGGCACATATAAAGAGTGTAAGAGAGAACTACCATTTTGTTTCGCAGCCCTGAAGCGTGTTCTCTTTAGTCCTGTGGAAACTCCGGCTTTTCACGTTGGATGCATAAGGTGTATTTATCTTCACAGAAATGAGTGTGGATATGTGGTTCCTGTAAAAGCGCAGGCCGTGATCTACCAGTATTTATGAAGAACACATGTACAGGAAAATGACTCTTAAGTACAAGTCATAAATTGAAATGATTATAGAATATACGTGGACAAATATACCATGTGTGGTATCGGTAGACTGTAATTTCATCAAGTGGTTTTTCAGACTTCATAAACTATGAATGAAACATGATTGTATTGGCCTTGTAACAGGTAAAGTAAAATATAGGGTCTGCCTACTTTAAAGCACTCGTAATTCTATTGCTGGAAATAGCCTTTTGGGATACGATTAAGCCTTAAAACCTGCCCGTGATTAAAAAAATACATTTCGCCGAAAATCACATGCTCAGAAACTCTGGGAAACATTTGAGCCTCCACTTCATGAATTTTTACAGTTCCCAGCTTTCTGGGTGTAAACGNCCGCTCGCCGCGGCGACCTCTGCCCTTTTGTATCCTGTGACACTCAGCCTGTCTTTGTGCTCAAGTTTATCCGTGATGGATACCTTTTCCTCCCAATCGCATATGCCGGGAGCCCGGCTGAGCGAACAGATAAATTATTTTCAGCTGCAGAGCCGGGCTGGGGGAGGGTGGCGGGGGCCCCTCCGAGCCCCACCGGCCGGACGGGGCGCAGCCTCCCGCTCCCCCGGGAATATGCAAGGGGATGACTCCCGGCCTCTCAGATCCCTTTTAAATGCAAAAGAATGTAGGAAATTGCCAGATCAGTTGGTTAATCAGTGACAACTGCAGTAGGTGCACAAAAAGCCCGGCCCTTAACAGGAGCCATGGGGTTGTGCGGGGTGTTTTTTCAGCGCCCCAGCGGGGTCGCCGCTGGCCCCACCTCTTGAATCCCCGGGCCGGTTTAGTGTCAGCTTGAGAGGAGAATGTAATTGCGAGGAGATTTCTGGGTGACTGATGGCGACAATATAAGTCCTCTCTCTGACACCACCTCCCTGCCGGCCCTGCCAGGGCTTTGTGCTCGCCTGGCCATCACACACCCGCGGAGCTAAATGGCCCCAGACCACCAAAACAAGGCAGCCATGGAGCCGATAGACTTTTAAATTATTTTTTTTAATTTTTTTTTTTTAGTATTTGCTAAAAGACTGCCTTGTCAAAACCTCATTTAAGGGGCACGTTAAACATGTTACTGCTCCCCTTTATGGAGCTGTTTGCAAGGTTAAAACCTCTGTCAAATGTTTTGAAGAGTATTCCTGAAATATTTGTGTGACTCCAATTGTTCCTCGTGCTTATCTAGAACTATTTTTAGATAAAACGCTTCACATCTGTGTTTTAAACTTACGTTGGGAGACAGGGTGGCCATACGACCAAAAAAGGGCTCTTAACATTCCCGGTTACGTAACGCTAAAACTGAAGCGTCTCTGGATTAGGCTTGTCCTCTCTCTTCCCGCTCAAGTTTCATTTTTTTATCTTTATTCCTCTGGTTACCTTATTCAAATCCTCCAAATACGTGCTTGTAATAAATGCCTCTAGACTTCCCTCCTTCTTTTCTCATCCGGAAAGACAAGACATGCAGAGGCTTCTTACTTCATGTTACAGGTGCTGACTCAAAATTGCAGTGCCCTCTGTTAAGGAAGAGTCTTTGCAGCCCAACTGGTGTGGCAAAGGCCTTGGTATGATGTAACAGGGAGGCTCTGTGGGTTTGCATCAGAGTGCTCTTACGAGACACGGTTGTGGTCTTGTTTCAGAGCTCCTGTGAACTTGAATGACGTAGGATATTGTTTCCAAATGTGTGGCACAGGCTGAACTCTAGGCCGGTCATTCCTGCATCAGCTGCTTGACAGCAACAAGCTGCCAAATATTCGAAGGCTGTTATGCCCTCAGTTGCCTCAGTAAAAGCTCGTTCTTTGCCAAAGTACATCATGCAGTAAGGAAATAAAATGCAATCTGACTTCTGCTGAACGGTTGTATGCGGAACTTAAGATTTCATGGATTTCTCGCCCCAAATATGTTACTGAATACCATTTGTGGCATTAGCTGACTGTACATAGGCAGAACCTGTGACTTTTGAAGAAAAGCACCTGAGGTTTTCACTCCTACCCCCTTCCCAGTTCTTAGTTTAAGAAGTGACATTGACAGTCCCTGCAGATTTTTGTAAGTGTATTTCTGTGCAGAACTAACTGAATTTTAGTAAGATAAATGTGAAACTCAACTTTTCAGAAATGCTTATTACGTATTTGCAGATGCAGAATATTGAAGGCAGAATATTTCTGAAGTGCATCAGGCCATTCTTTTCATCTTTGCAAGTCCTGTTTCCCCTTCCTAGCATGAGGGGGAAGAAGATTCCTGCCATCCTTTGATGTCCAAACTATACAGACTTAATTTTTTACACAGCTGTGCTGTGTGAAGTGTATACTAGGAAAGTATTCTATGTGAATTCTTTAAAAAGAGATGTCTTTAGACATTCAGATGACCAAGTTTCTTCGGACTCTGGGTGCAGAAGTGGTGTCGCAATCACTTTACAGGTTCTGGTCTTATATTTTGGCTAATGTACATGCAGGACGAGTGTTCCATGCATGGTGTGTGTGACAGCCATGAGAGCTAAGCATTAAACACGCAGGACTAGGCGTGCTTCCCACGGATGCGGTCAGGCACTTGCGTAACTGTCCTGGCATCAGCAGTGCTGTTTGCTCAGTAGGTAAATGAGCTGAAATGTAAAGTCTGACTAGCCATCCTCCACAATTTGAATGTTGTGTCATGACTTTTGCTGTGTTGTCATGGTGTTACATATGTTTGTGAAGTTTCTGGTGAATGTTTTCCTTCAACTTTGCGAGCAAAATAAGAATGTGACTTTCATTGCTGTCATTTATGTCATCTCCTTCCATGTGACAAATGCGTAAATTACTACCCCTAACAGCCAGCAGGAGCTTAGCAGTTCTGAAAAGCAGTTTAAATACGCAATGTTTAAATGCAGATTTAGTAGCCTAATGTTTAATCCTACATTTTGAGGATCCGGTCTCAATATGACCTTTGGCATGGCATTTTTTAGCATGAGAGGTCTTTTTAGCCTAGTTCTTCAAACTAGCACAGTATTAGTGGTGTTTGTTGTGTTGTGTGTAGGTACACAGTTCCAATACATGAGTACCTGGTTTATGTCTGTCAAGTACTTAAAGGTTTTGTCTGAGATACCAACTAATAGCTGTAAAAATATCAACTCTGCGTGACATGTCTTTCAAGGTTGAAGCAGTATTAGCTGCCTTCTCACCTCTGTGTATTTGGTTTACTTGCTTCATGGACATCAAGAAATTCCGCTATATAGAAGGGGTTGATAGCTGAATCAAGGAAGCTGTTGATTTACAAAAAGTTCTTCTTAATGGCAGAATGTGAGGGTAGTGGTGTGAGTAATACAAGGCAGGGCACATGTATCAGTGTGCTGCCCTTGCTGCTTTCTGGTCCCGATTGCCTGTGTCTGCTGCTTTAGGAGCAAAACTAATAAAATTCAAGTTTTTAGTGTCTGCAGCCCTAGACTGGGTTATGTGTGTGCGTAGCAGCCAGTTTAATTCAACTCATAAAAGTGGGAAGCTGCCCATGGTTACTGAGTCCACACAGGTCTGAAATACTAAGCTGGGCAATGGTTAACTGCTACTTAAATTTGGGATCTAGCTGTTTAGGACTGGAAAGCTGCAGACTGGAGTAAATGTAAGCTTTGTCTGTTGAGACAACATGATCGTTAAGCAATTGACTATGGTAGTTGGGATCATACCGTTGCTTTGAGCAGAAACATGCTGTATAGGCAGCCTTAAGAAAATATGTATATTCATTGGCTCTTTAGGTCAGTCTTGGTGCAATCTTTCATGATCAAGAATAGAATAGTGATAGAATTTTATAGCAGAATCTGTATAGTTTGAGATGATTTAAAAAACAAAAATCAGTGCCTTTCATACATTCATACTTTGTTTTAAGCAGTCCACCTTGCTAAGGGTTCAGATAATCTTTCCTTTGTACCTGAAAAATAGTCACTGCTTCTCTGTGTGTTGGTTTTAAGTTAACAGGAATGTAGGGAAGATGTACCGTCCCTTATTTTAAAACTGCTTAATCAAATAAATAAAGACTGTAAGCTGAATTTATCTTGGTTAGTCTTGCTGTTGGTATGTTGGCATTCATGGGAAAATGAGCAGTGGTGCTCAGAATTGTAGAATTGTTGCTTAATGTTGTAGATGCTACCTTTATTTGTGTTGGCTTTTTTTTTTTTTAAAACCAGCTTTGAGAATTTAGGCAGAGAAAATACATTGCTTGAAGTGAAAGAAGCCAAGACATAGCTGCAACTTAAAATAAGCCTGTGAATCTCATGACTTGCTTAACTCTCTAGGAGAAGTCTATCATGTTAGTGTAGAAGGTTGAGAGGTTATTAGGCAATTCCAGTATTGACTGTTTCCTTATCAAAACATTGGTTAATTTATTTTGATCAGGCTGTAGCTGCTACTGTCTTTCATGCTTCAACAGCTGCTGTTAGCCATATATCACATCAGAGGTGTGACTTTTATTAGGGGAAGTAGAAGAAGGTTTGGCAAGAGCACAACTGACTGTAAAAGGCTGTGGTCATTAATTTTAAGGTGAAGCTGAAATCTGAAGAAATACTACCACATTTTGAGACATTTCTTAAACATCATCTTACATGAATTTTACTGTAAGCTTCTCAGCTGAAAAACAGTAAACAAAGCAGTACAAGTCAAATGTGTGCTTGCTGCTTGTTACCTTGTTTCTGGAGATGCTCTGTTATCTTGTCTGTAAGAGATAGCAAAGAGAATTCCTCTGTGCAGATTTCAGTTCCTTTTATTGGAAAGTTTTGTTAGTTCTTCAGGAGAGTCCGGCACGCTTGTCTTAAAAAATGGTTCTTTTAGCAGGCATGATTTATATATATATAATAAAACAAGTGAAAATTCTTACATGTTCATAACTGTAGCTGTAAACAGGTTAGAGAGTGGGTGAGATCCTCTTCTCTGCTCAAGTTTGATATTGTCCAGATTACATCAGTGGTTGGGAGGTAACAATATCTGTGGTCTATGCTTTTTAGCATTTCCAGGCAAAGAGACTGTTTTGTTAGGTGGATACCCTCAGTACCCAGTGATGTCCAGCTTTGACAGCTTCTTATGCATCAGCAGTAGCGGTGCCAGAAGTCACTGAGGAATCGGGGATCTTCACCATGACTGCAGTCTGCTCTGGAGCAGTCTGGTAGAAAAAGTTTGTTTTATGGTGAAGGAGTTTTCTTCTCACTTTGTTGGTGTGCTTTAGTAAACTGATTGAGGTGGTAAATGTTACAGATGGCTTTGCTTAATAATGGAAATGAAATAAAATAGGAATTAGAGATATGAAGATGGCTCATAGGCGCTTACCTCCAAGTGATTTAGGAATATAAGTGTTAATATCCTAGCTGAGCACTAAAGAGATTTAAGAGTGTGGTTTTAAAGGTGACATTCAAATGCTATTTTAAGAGGAGTGATAAATGCTTGTGCTTTTCCTCTTACCCTATGCTTCGTGCTGTAGAAGGTCCTCGTGACAATGGCTACAAGAAGGGTAATAAATGTGCTGGTCTTTTCTCCTAAAACTTGTCTGGGACAAATGACCTTCAGTCAAATAATATGGCATGGCATTTTGTATCCAAAGTGACTGAAGGCATCCCTCCTTCACTACAAAATGCAAAATGTGAAAGCACAAACTTGTAAACCTTCTTTACTTTGGTTGCTGATTAAAGGGCAAGCTGATCTCTTGCTGTACAACAAAGATGCAAAAATATTGGGTTTTATTTGCTGCGTGGATGGGCTCCCTTCATTATTGTCTTAAAGTGTATTTTAAGATATAAGACATAACATTTAATTTTCTGATTGTTAGAAGAAAAGACAGCCTTCGTCATAGTAAACGGATCCAAAAAATCTTTCGAGTTCCTGTGGGGAGAGGATGGGAGGCACACTTCAGAGCAGAGCAACCTTCCCTATGAAAAACAAATGGGAACTTTTCTGAATCTACTTTGTAACTGTGTGTTGCTTTTTTCTTTTTGTTCCCTGTCAGTCCAAGTATGTACCCTCTTAGGTTAGCTTTTTATTATTTAAGTTATTTTGCCGTTACTAATTCTCTTGAGTGAGTATTCGAGATTGTAATTCTGGAGAAAACAAAAACTCAGTGTGCTCTTCTGAAGTGCTGTAGTTGCAGTAGGACCATGATTGCCCGCAGGAATAACTAACTCCAGGGATACTGGTTCCCTGTTACCATTAGGAGAGAAGTTAGGATATGGATTGAGAAATCTACTCTTATCATGGAACGAAGCTTTCAAATTTGATTTTCTTACACAAGTTGAGCATATAGTTTTGCTTAACTGGGAAGAAGCATTGTGTCTTTCAGTTAAAAAAATCATTAAGATAAACTGTGCTTTAGAAAAAGAAACAAACATATTTTTTCCCCACGCTAAAGGCTGAGTCTTGGGGTTTAGTACGTTTTAGTGGGTGATGTCTGTGTGCACTTGAAAAATCTGTTGCCCGTATAACTAACTTTACTTCGTTCTAAGACTTGGTGCTTCTGCTTGCTCATCTGATTACACAGCTCAGGGGAATAAGGTTAAGGACATGCTGTTGGTAACTAGAGCGTTTTCAGGGCTTTAGTTCAGCAGATGGGCTGCCTGGCTATATTCATACATCTGCCTACCTGCTGTGGCAGCTGCTGCTGCTGCATGTTGTGTTCTTTTGTTCTGTTCCACCCGAGAAAGGAGCACTAGGAAGTGTAGTGAATGGATTAATTTAAGGTTAAGGCTAGTGTTTTGCTTGTTTCCTAACTCGCCATCATAATAAAGCTTCTGATAAAGCTAATGAATCCTTCGTAAAGTGAAATAGATTTTTAAGATGTATTTCAGGGGGCTGAAACAGAGCTAGGGTTGTTTAAAAAACAGTTAAGTATGTTTTCTTTGTATTGCCTGATGTTATTTATTTCAATATCTTCCTCTCTTTCTCCTCCCTCCCCCACTTTTTCTAGGAGCAGTAACCAGACTTTGCCTGACACTGCGTGGTCCAAAAGAATTAAGGAAATATGGAATGACATGAAGGAGATTAGTTGAGGATTAAAGGCTTTGAGGACAAAACACCTCACCGAGGTGAAGCACAGACTAGCATTGTGGTTGTAGCTCTGAGGAGCTGTGTGCTGAAAAAAAGATGGCAGATCCAGGAATGATGAGTCTTTTTGGAGAAGATGGGAATATTTTCAGTGAAGGGTTGGAAGGTCTTGGAGAATGTGGATACCCTGAAAATACAGTGAATCCTATGGGGCAGCAAATGCCCATGGATCAAGGATTTCCCACTTTACAGTCATCGCTTCATCATCCCACTGCAAATCAAAATCAAGCCAAGTTGACCCATTTTGATCATTATAATCAATACGAACAGCAGAAAATGCACCTGATGGATCAGCCGAACAGGATGATAAGCAATGCCCCTGGGAATGGTATAGCGTCTCCTCATTCACAGTATCACAACCCTCCAGTTCCTCAGGTTCCTCATGGCAGTGGTGCTGGTGGTCAGATGGGAGTCTATCCCGGCATGCAGAACGAAAGACATGGACAACCATTCGTAGACAGTGGCTCCATGTGGGGACCACGTGCAGTTCAAGTGCCAGACCAGATAAGAGCGCCATACCAGCAGCAACAGCAGCAGCAGCAGCCGCAACCAACGCAGCCGCCGCAGGCACCCTCTGGACCCCCTGGGCAGGGCCATCCTCAGCACATGCAGCAGATGGGAAACTACATGGCTCGTGGTGATTTTTCAATGCAGCAGCACAGTCAGCCGCAGCAGCAGAGGATGAACCAGTTTTCTCAAGGCCAGGAAGGCCTTAATCAGGGAAACCCTTTCATTGCCACCTCAGGACCTGGCCACTTGTCTCATGTGCCCCAGCAGAATCCCAGTATGGCACCTTCTTTGCGACACTCAGTCCAGCAATTTCACCACCATCCCCCCACTGCTCTCCATGGGGAATCAGTAGCCCACAGTCCCAGATTCTCCCCTAATCCTCCCCAGCAGGGTGCTGTTAGGCCACAAACACTTAATTTTAGTTCTCGGAGCCAGACGGTACCCTCACCTACTATAAACAACTCAGGGCAGTATTCTCGATATCCTTACAGTAACCTTAATCAGGGATTAGTTAATAATACAGGGATGAATCAGAATTTAGGCCTTACAAATAACACTCCAATGAATCAATCTGTACCAAGATACCCAAATGCTGTCGGATTTCCATCAAATAGTGGTCAAGGACTAATGCACCAGCAGCCCATCCACCCTAGTGGCTCACTTAACCAAATGAACACGCAAACTATGCACCCTTCACAGGCTCAGGGAACTTATGCCTCTCCACCTCCCATGTCACCTATGAAAGCAATGAGTAATCCAGCAGGTACACCTCCTCCACAGGTTAGACCTGGTAGTGCTGGAATACCAATGGAAGTTGGCAGTTACCCAAATATACCCCATCCTCAACCGTCACACCAGCCCCCTGGTGCCATGGGAATTGGACAAAGGAATATGGGCCCCCGAAACATGCAACAGAATCGTCCGTTTATGGGTATGTCTTCAACACCACGGGAGATGGGTGGGCACATGAGACCAAATGGTTGTCCAGGTGTTGGCCTTGCAGATCCACAAGCAATACAAGAGCGACTAATATCTGGCCAGCAGCTTCCTAGTCAACAGCAGTCTTTTCAACAGCAAATGCCAACCTGTCCTCCCATGCAGCCTCATCCAGGGATACATCATCAGTCGTCACCACCCCCACATCCTCATCATCAGCCTTGGGCACAGCTTCACCAGTCACCACAAAACACACCACAAAAAGTGCCTGTCCTTCAGGTAAGCCACTTCCAATTAGTAGAAAATGGTTTAAATGACTGTAAATGCATTTCAGGATACACAAGAACTGTGGTTTCAAAATACTTGTTCCTGTTCGACTTGCTTGTTTGTTACTGGTTCTGTGACTCTTTTGGTGTACAGAGGCTGAAGGTAAAATGAGGTTCAGGTAGCTTGCTAACATGCTTAAAGTAATTTTTACAGGATGACATTAAGGATAGACTTTGTTTGATACAGAGACAGGACAAGCTGAATACCTACTCTTTTTTTAATGTTGGCTCCTTTGAGGGGCAAATGGAAAGCACGTGTGAGAATTGCCATTTAAACTTGGAGAATGAAATGTGTGTTATAATGTGTTTGTTTTGGCCAAACCAATGAGGTTTTTTAAGTCCTAAGGGAATGTTTTGTGGTTTTGAATTAGAGCTGAAAGTTTTACATGTAAAAAAGATTGTCAGTGTGAACTTCTTCAGCACTAAGTAATGCAACCGAGAAGTAATGGAGCAACAGTTGCATGGACAAGACAACAGATGCAAATCATAGTCTGAAATACAATTTTTCTGAGGTTTAAATGTTAAATAGAATAGAAATTTTATTTTACTGAGTCCCTGTTTTGCCAGATTTCAAAGATGTATTGCTTCAATGTAATTTTGCAGTTAAAAGCTAAACATAGTAAAACATTTTGATCCTCTGTTGCTTATCACGTTTGACTATGTGCTAATAGGTTAAGCTTCAGCTGAAAAATTGCTTTTTTGGATCTTCACATTTGCCATTGTTTGCCTCTGGCGATCTCAGTCAGCATTCAAGAGGTTTTGGTACCACATGAATAAGTGGTCAAGATATCAGAATTTTGCAGTTAATTTTTTTTTTTCCCAAATCAGCCAGCAATTAATGCCAAGTAGCTCTGCCCATAAATATTTGGAGGCAATTGTTGGAATGCAGTCGTAATGATACGAGGCTACAATATGCTTAATAAATCATAAAACCAGTTGTCCTAGCCAGTGTCCCGTGCCTGTGTGGAAAGCAGCTGCTCAGCAGTCCCCTGCACTGCTGCCTGCCGGCTGCTTCTGTTGGCTGCTCTGCACAGCATGAGGTGGGTCTGGGAATCAGATGTATGCGCTGCAGAGAGGCAGCTGCCAAGGAGTGGTAGATGGAGCAGCTCAGCAGCTGGGACAGGCTTCCACATTCCCTGTGAAAGAGAGGAAGGGGGAGCACTGGAGGTACTGTCCGGTGGGGATGCCCTAGAAGGAAGATCAGGGGCTAAGCTGAGCAAGGGGAAAAGTACACTGTCTTTCTGGGAGGGAGGAGGAAGCTTTCTTGGAGGACCAAAGTATGTATTCTAGAACATCTTTCTCTTCTCTGCCCTTCTTAAAATCGTATGAAATTTTGTCTGTGTTGGGCCTTCATGCACTGACTTAGTTTGGAGAACTTAAATGACACTTCTTGCATGAATGTGGAGTTGTGTTCCTGTTTGAGAGAGCAGCTCTTGCCAGTGCCTCATATTACTGGCTGTGCAGGTAAGCAGGATGAAAAAGGAGAGAGCTCAGGACTACACAAAAAAATGAAGAGAATGAGCAGATATTTGGAAAGGCACAGAGAAGTCAGTACTGAAAGAATAGGCATGATAGAAAGAAGGACAAGATAGGTTTTTACCCTGAAGATGAGAGCTGATGCATCTAGCAAAAAAACTTAAAATCATAGAAATGGTAACATAAGACTTCCAATACAGTAAAGGAGCAAAAACCAGTGTCACTGAGATCCTTCACAACTAATGATCACGGGAATGTGGGAGGAAAGACTTTAGGTAGATCATGCCCTAAAGCTGTAGGGTTCTTTACCAGCATTAATTCCTTGTTTTCATCTGACTATCGGACAAGCTTATTTTTGGCATCAAGAGGTAGTTTTGGAGAAGAATGTTTACTTGTGGAATGGACAGCCTTGTTAAATGTTCCTGGGACATTTGTTTCCCTTTAATCAGTGAAGAGGTAAAAGGCAGACAGCTCAGCCCTTAAATGAGCTATGCAACCTATTACAAAGCGCTGAACTGCAGATGAATAGCTTAAAGAAAGGTAAGTGCTGAAACTAAATAATTAGAGGAAAACCACATAACTCAAGTTATTTGATTAAAATCAGTATTTCAAAGAGTTGTAGCAAGCCAAGTAACTTCTCTCCTAGGCTACTTCTGTTAAGTTTTTATCTGGTGAAAGTTATTGTTAACATACCTTCCCATTAAGTAATTATTTTGAGCCTTGACTGTAGCTAGCAGTGAAACTCTTGACAGGCAGGCATTTCCCCTTGAAAACTGTTGGGATGAAATTAATATTGTTCAAGTCAGTGAAAACTCAACTCCTCCCCACCCCTTGGGGTAAAAATGCAGATGTGCAAAACCCCTGTTCTAAAGCCTGAATACCGAACTGGTGGCTTTCCTGTATCGTGTTTTTCTCTCCACGTCAGTAGGCAGAAAACTATTCACTGAAGAACAGTTATTTAAATGACTGGTTTGTTTTTATTTGTATAAAATGAATCAACAAAATTAATATAGTCAGTAAAATGGAAATCACTATGTATTTTAAAATCAACAGAAGCCGTCTTAGTAATTACTTTTTTCAGTGATTTGAAGCTAGCTTTATCATGGGAAGACTGTAATACTTGTGGTTAACCAAATTATTGTTTTGTTTTTAGATATGTTGGAAGGAAAGTGAAGTTCTTTTGCTTTTAAGTTGAAAGAAATTGCTGTGTCGATTCCAAGGCTTGTTATTTCTTTTTTTTGTGTGCAAAACTGCAAATTATTTTGGCTGGGAGATGAAGCTAGTGATTGACAATTCATCTGGTTCTGATTAATAGCTGAAAACTAGATGTGGTTATTAGGACTGTGTTAGCAATGAGTTGCTGGCTTCAGTGGAGTTTGATAGATCCATAAAAACCACCACAGTGCTGGAATGTTCAGGTGTTGCACTTGGTTTTTCAGGCCCTCCTTTCAAACGTTCTTTACCACCAAAAGATTTTGGAAGAGCTCTGTGGCCATGGGGTGAGAAGGCAGGTTCTGCTGTGGCAGGGTAATCCACCAAGGTGCAAAGCACAGGGTAGGAGTAGCTTTCCTGTTTTCTCAGTGGAGACATCTGTGTTGGGCTTGTGAGCTCGTGCGCTCCAAAATACTCATAAATGATCTGGAGAAGGGTGAAAAGTCAGATGGCAAAGTTGCCCAAAGCAGAATGCCAGTAGGAGTGCCAGTTGCTTGGCCATAGCACCTTGGTGTGAGTCAAGGCGTGGCATGGGGAATTTAAAATCAGGTATTAGGGAAATTTTCTTCGCTGAAAGAGTTGTCGAGCATTGGAACAGGCTGCCCAAGGAAGTGATAGTCTCCATCCCTAGAGGTTTTTAAAAGACATGTAGATGTGTGGTGCTTAGGGATATAGTGTAGTGGTGGACTTGGCACTGCTGGGTTTACAGTTGGACTTGATGACCTTAAAGGTCTTTTCCAGCATAAATGATTTTATGGTTCTGTGGTGCTTGGGCAGTGAAATGGCAGGCAAAAACCTCCCCTTAGGAATAAGGTCCTGCTGTTAGATGACAGTCTGAAAATGTGCTTTGACAGTTAAAGAAATCAGTAGGAATTGTTTCAGAAGTATTAGAGAGCAAACAAAAACTGTTACTAAGCTTGGTGTGCTGATGTGGCAAGTGCTGTGAAGCCCCAAGTCCCCTTCTCAGGCCTTGGAAAATACAGTAACACTTGAAAAAGCACAGAGGGGGTTAATGTGGGGGGGAAGAGAAGGAGAGAGATGGTGAAAACCTCTAAAAATGTGAGTGATAAGGGTGCATAAAGAGAGTGACTGTGAGGTAAGGGCTTTTTGTCTCCTTTTATTCTTTTAAGGTATCCATCAGGTTATCAGGTGGTGAGCTCAGAACTGCACATTAAGATGCTGATCTCTGAGATGTTGCATAGAAAAATGCATTATCATTGGATAAACACGAAGACATCACATTTGGCTTAGCAGATCTTTGCCATATGTAAATGACTTAAGAATTTGTTACAGGGTTGCATCTGCTCTGTGTGTGTCTCATCCCTGTGCTCTTCCACACGCTTTGTCGGAGAGGGATATCAAGTTGGACAGGCCTCTGGGGGTCTAATGCTATTTCTTATATATATCACTATTTTCAGAGCATTTTATTAGTGATAGAAGAAGTGTAGGAGTTTTCCTTGCCAGGAATAGGCTGTCCTGGATGTGTTGTTACACACAACTTCTTATTTACCCACAGCTACTGTGTGGGCTGAAGTTTTGAGTCCTGTTCATTAATCGTGTTCCACAAATGCAATCTACATTATTTATAGTCAAACACAGGAATATTTAAATGACAAACAGGTATAGCCTTGACTGAATGGTAGACAGAGCTCAATGATGGACATAAACAGTGTTGAAGGATGCCAGGGTGCAGTGTCCAGCTTCTGGTGGCGAAGGAATTTTGTGTGTGTTACCGGTTCACTGCCAGGTTTACTCTGCTGGCCTTATTATCTGTGGGCATGTGACTTTTGTTTTAAATCACATTGTTTTAATTCATAGCTGTGTTTGGTATGAACACATTCTTTTGAAATTTCCTGCCCTGCCTTCCAGGGGAAGAGGCAGGGAAAGTCGTGCTGAGTCACCAGCTGGGTCACCTCTCTCACAGGCCCCTCCTGCATATTCAGACCCTGAGCTGTTGCCCGAGTTTAATTTATACTTGGATATACCTGAATGGAGAAGGATATTAATGAAAACATACTATCAGCTGGAGTGGTTTGATGCAATATTTTAACCCAGCTGAGAGTGGAGGTTAAGTCACTTACTTGCTGGCACACTAAAATGAAGTTGACTTTCTCCTGGGTATTTGTTTTATTGCCTAAGAGAAGAAAGAAGAGATTGACTGCTTACTGTCTTCACATGAGCAATTATCTTTCAGCATGTTTCCTATAATTTTACATAGTAAGAAATGGCATAATTTCAAATAGTTAAGATTTTCTCATTAATTAATATTCATAAGCAATTTCCCACATCTCCAGAGAGAACTGCTTTTTAATCCCGTGAGTGTTTAATGTTTTGAGTGTTTTCCTGTTGATCAGTAGATCAACTTCAGTTTTTAAAAGAAAACTTACAAAAACTATTGGGTATTTTGACACAGAAGACATTTCACATGACTGCTAGCTGGTATTTTGGGGTACTGTATGTTCTGCATGTTCAGCAAAATCTCATGGCTGCCCCTAGAAATTACAGTTTCACTTTTTAAGTATTCATAGACAAGCAAACTAGTGCATGTTGGCCAGATTTTTTAACCTGCCAGACTAAATGAAATTAAACCCCCACTAATACTGAACTTTAATTACAATTGTATATTATTTTTATATACAGATAAGCATGCGTGTGTATGTGTATTGACGTAAAATATACGTAGAAAACCTAGGCAAAATCAGAAGTTGTGGGACATGACGAAAGAAAAGCTAAGAAGAAAATCCATAGTATTTATTTAAAAGTAAAGATGGTTAACTATTTTTTTCTTAGAAGTTTAGAGGCTTTTGCTGTATTTTGTTGAGTGTCTGAAGAACTCCTCTATTTGGGCAATGTATGCAACGTAATGAACTGTACTTTTTCAACTTAAAGGGTAAACAGACTGTAAAAGTGTTTCAAGTGTTGAAGTTATTTCACCTCTGTGGAATGGAATTGTTTGTTACATTGATAACTTGATCCATCTGTGAGCTAATTCCCATGCAGTTCTCTCAAAGGATGTAATAATTAATATGAAACACTTTGTCCAACAAAAGTTTTAAAACTCCTCAATTATATTCAAGCCTAACAGTTAATATTGACATACCCAAAGGCTTCTTTCTTTCTCACGCTTGAAAAGTGTATGTGTGCTTTTATAAATAAGGGCTTGCAATGATCCTTCAGTGAATAGGCCTTTGGGCCAAAGACCAAATTTCGCTATAAATTCGTTTGTCTTTTTTTACTCCTGAGGAGGCACGAGCATCTTCGAGAATACTTCTTCCCACAGGTGCTGTGATTTGACTCCGATGAAAATAATTTGTGCCATTAAATTATCTGCTCTGAAGGTTTGGGTAAAGCCAGTTTGCAGCATTAACATAAAAACACAAGTCTGCATCATCATTCTGGTTTGTAGGCTTGAGTTACCGGACTTGTTCTTCGGCATGGCTATTTTGAAAGTTACTATGATATGTTGGTGACCTGACTCTGTTGTTTCCTGAAGTCATTAGCATTATCTGAGGAAACACCCAACTAGAAATATTTTTGTATTTATGTTGCTATTCAGTACTTCAGTACAGTCTTCTTACCTACTGATGGTCACTTCCAGTGGGATTTGGCAGTCGTCTTATTTTCCCATGGCTGAACACATTCTGTTACTTTCTTATATATATTTGAACAAATTTAAATCTCTTGTTTCAGATACGTCTTTTTCATAATTGAAAGCTGATAGTCTAATACCAGTCCTCATTCTGTATCATCATCAGTATACATAAGTTACAAGGGTGGAAAATTAGGGCAAATGAAAGAAGAAATGCTTCATTTTTTTCTTACATATATATTTTATTTCTTTAAATAAGTGGATATCCTAATAAGGAACATGTTGCAGGCAAAGTAATAATTTTTTACCTTTTTATTACGAATCCTTCTCCAAGTGTTCTATCCTGCTCTTTCACACGGAATTCAAGGCATCCATTCATTTTGAGCTAATTTGCCTGTGGTTGTATCTTGAATGCAAGCGTCACAAACTTGCATTGCATAAGTGTCCTCTCTTCTTTTTTTCATCTATGGAGAGTAAATGTTTCAGTTCCTGCTACAATGCAACACCATCTCTTTGAAGTGTAATTTTTAACTTTTGCCTGTGGAAGTTGTTTCTCCCTCAGCTGAGTGAGCCAGTGTTTGTCACTTGACTTTTCAGATTTCACTTCTTTTTAATTGTATGATGATACATGTATTTTGCTGGTGATAATGTTGTCTGGATTTGGGAACAAAACACTCTGTTTTTTCTTTAGAGATGCCATCTATAAACACTTGTGGATTTCTTTAGGCAACAAAGCTGTCAAGTTTGGTAGGTAAGGAGCAAGATTTGACAGTTGTGAGTTTTCATGATGGTTAAAACATCTAATTGTACCGATCTTTTTTTTGAAATATTACCAAGTTTTCAGGTGTGGTTTAAAGGTTGTGTAAAGCTGCTTCATGGGAGCTGGTAGGAACAGAGTGGGAAGTGTGGGCAGGAAGCTGTGATCAGGGAAGGGGCAGTGAAAGGCTGAGCTTACAGAGCAGTAGGAATAGAGAGGAAATGGCCAATGTTGTGCTAAAATGGGGACAGAGGAGTTTAGGGAGTCACCTCAGCTGCCTCTTGAGCCCTTACCAGAGGTAGCCATTTGGTCCAGCGGTGCCTGTTATCACTCTGCTCGCTGCTTCGGGGTGTGCTTTTGTGTTACTGTGCTGTGGGCAAATAGTCCACTGACAGCTTCCCAGCATAGTTTTGTGAGTTCAGTGACTTTCAGATCCATGCAAATAAAAGTGGCTGAGGTGTGGGATACAGAACGTTTGCTCCTGTCTTGCATCAGCATGTCTGATGATTTGGTGAACAGGTTTATCTAGCCAGCTCACTTCTGGCCAGGTCATGTTCCTGGCATCTCTTCACTGTGCAGCTGACCGCAAGATCACTCCAGCCGATGGTGTTGGAGAGGGAATGCTTGCTGGGGCAAAATGGGGGATTGCCTCTTCCTCTGAAAGTGAGTTTTCAGCCACTTCAGTACCCTTATACAGCTCATGTTTTTTGCAGCACTTGCCCTCAATAACCAGCCGATGAGTTCTCCCTCAAATTTTGACAAATTGAAACTTCTGTTAGAAGTCCAAGCTTTATCTTGTTTTACTGTATTAGTGACAAACAGGTCACACATCACAGAAATATAAATTACTAGTTTGCTTTCAGGAGTGTGTTCTTTTTTGGAAAAGGAGCACTGTTTTCCTCTTACAGGTGAAGTATTTGTAGCTGTTTTGTTATTGAAGAGGTGGAAGAACATCCCCTTTCTACAGAGAGCTTGGCACATTTTCATTAAATGTGTATCATTTGCACTGAAATGAGGGAAGATGCTTCCAGTATTAGCCAATGAATTGTTTTCTTTGAGCACTGAATGGGATTTTTTTCTTTTTTTTTTTTTTTCTTTCAGCATAGAGAATTGTTGAAAAGCATGGAAAGTTAGAGATAAAACTCTGAACAAATATTTTAGTCATCGCAGAATGACTTAGTGAGTGTGGGTTTGAGTTATAAACTCTGGGATCAACATTTATTCTTATTTTACTGTCCTTTATATGTCATCTATTTAGTTAGAATTTTCTCTGTTCCTGGGCACGGCTATGTAGCCAAAACCAGTGTTTCCTCTATTTATGAAGAGGAACATGTAGCTGATGGGCATAAACTTTGTTATTTATTCAAACCCCAAATCTATAAAATTCCCAATTCCAGTTCTTACTCAGGTATCCATTACTCTAAAACACGCCACCTCCTTGCTTTGCTTGTCACTCCTTCCAGTATTGCTCTTTCTTATGAATGCAGCAGTTCAAAGCAGGAAATCCTACTTCTTGTGTAGGAATTTGGTAATTATAGAGGTTAATGTAAGAGTAGTGCACTTCTACAAGATATGGAAGACAACAAGTGGATCTCTGATTTTTTTTACTGTTGGGTTGGGAGGAATTTTTTGTACCTTTGCTTTTGTTCTTCCGCAGCACTGAGGATCTGCATGCAATTCTTTCCTGTACTCCTCCGTGGTTTTACTGTGTTAGCCAAGCTTAAGAGACAGCAGCTCTTGTATTATGCTGAACAAGCACCAAAATTAAGAACTTCTGGGAATGGGTTCAGATTGCATGGGTTGCTGCTGTGGAAATTAGATGTTAAGAAATCACAGGCAGATAGACTCACTTGGGTTGGAAGGGTCCGTAAAGATGATCTAGTTCCAACAGCCCCACCACAGGCAGGGATTCCACAGGTTGCTCAAGGCCCCATCCAACCTTGCCATGAACACTTCCAGGGATGGGGCATTCACAACTTAACTGTGCAGCCTGTTCAGTGCCTCTCTACATTCTGAGTAAAGAATTTCTTCTTAACATCTTACCTAAATATTGTCTTTCAGTTTAAAACAATTCCCTCTTGCCCTATCGCTATCTGCCTGTGTAAAAAGTTGCTTTCCCTGTTTTTCCATAAGCCCCCTTTAAGTACTGAAAGTCCACAATATTAACTTCTAAAATCTTGACTTCTGGAGCTTGGCAGGTTTATATGGCATATTATTAACCTTTAATTTTGGAAAATTGCAAGTATTTGTCTTCAAGAGTGCAATGCTTACTCTATAGGAAAAAAATCCAAATGTATCTTTGATATACTGATATAACATGCTGTAGGGAGTGCCAAATGCTTATTTTTAATCTTCCACTTTTTAATATTTATTTTAAAATATAAATTGTCATATGTAATACAAGATTTTGCAAAAGGAATGCATACCCACTTGGAACAGACTTCTTGCTTAAAACAGACGGAATAATTTTTATTCTGTTGAATCTGAAAAAATGAGTCCATTTTAATTGTGCTAATTCAGTTGTGTTTTATTATGTCTCTCTAACTCCCACAGCAAAAAAGAACATAATGACCACAGTAACTGAGAAGTTAATACGTAGTTCTATAGATTTTTGGATGTAGTTTTCTTGTATGGAAAGAGAAGCAAGGATTCCTAACAAGCTTCATAACATACTTTCTGTTGTCTAGTAGTCAGTATGAACTCTTGTTTTTTCCACTCTCCTTTTACATCTCCTTTTTCTCCAGATGGCCATCCATCCACTTGCATTCTGTTACTTCATATCTTTTTTGGCCCTGCAAGACTCTGATAACTGTGATAATACTGTAATTTTCCTTACATGTGAGGGCTGAATGATATGAAGTCCTTTATTTTATTTTTGGAAGAAATCTTTCTGTACCAGCCAATTGTTGCTAAATATAGTGGGAGGCTTATAATACATGGTACATATTTGGCTTTAAAGGGACCCCTTACCATAAAAACTTGACATCACAGTCATACAGACATGTATGAAATATGTAGTCATTGAAATTAATCAAAAATTTCAGGCTTTACATTTGTTATTTGTATCTCAGTGTGCTAATGAGATCTTGCAGATGTTTACTGGGGCAAGCATTGTCAGATGTGGACAAAGGGATAAACAATTATGCAGTTGATCACTAAAAGAGAATGACTACCTGCAGATCATATTTCAACTACTTAAACCCCGTGGTGTCTTGGATATGTATTTTCTTTACTGGAATACTGGAAGGCTCTTTGGTTCCAAGTGTTTCTCTCTGTAGTACTCCTTTGAAATACTTCAGGAAAACTTGTTGAAAACCAGATAATTCTGTATCTAAGGCGTTAGTCTGGGATTCAGGGAGTGTTTGCTGACCGAGACAGGTTGCTTGTTTAGTGTCTGTATTGCCAGTATTGCTATTGGGTGTTCATGGGAGCTGCTCTGCAGCAGTGACAAGCAGGGGATGGCAGAGCAGTTCACACTATCACACTATTAGCAAGGTTGGAAGAGACCTTGGAGATCGAGTCCAACCTATACCCAACACCAACCCATTGTCTAAACCATGGGGTTCCTGCAGTTCCCTCTCGTACTGTACAGCAAAGCCGAAAAATGCAACTCGGAGGCTGTTACGGGAATGAAGGGTAAGTTAAAGGGTTGCTTTAGACACTGCTCTAAATATACAATCTACATATTACAGTATAATGTGATGTAAAAGTACAGAATTGATATTGCTGCAGGCATGTCTGATTTAAGGCCTGTGTGTAGAGATTTTTACATTTTACTATAGTTTATGTAAAGAACAGCTGGAGCTAGGGGTATGAAAGATATCTGCACCAAAGATAAGGCATTTCATAGAACAGTGTTAATCAAACTGGCTGGAGAACTAAAGTATGATTAAACAATATAAATAAGAGTTACCTCAGTTGGTGCTGCTAAATGAGGTACGTGTTTGTCCACGGGAGACAGAAGTGTGGGATTTTTTGATTTCTTTCTTACCCCACACCCCCCGCCATTCCACCCCAGTTCTAATGGCACTTTCTGATTTAATTGTTAGCTTAGTTCAGTTACTAGAAGTGCTGGGCAAAAGCCTACCTCTGACATGCCATAGCTAACATATTCAAAGGCTGTTTTCATTTCTTGCTGGGACTATAGAACTAGAGTCTGAGAAGTATCTTGGGCTCTTTGACATAAATGGATCTTGGGCAGCAAATATAACATCAAAGGATTTTTAACAAGTCTGTGATTTCAAGTCTACTTTGTCATGAGGAAGTTAATAAAATAGTGTAATGAAAAGGCCATATGGAGAACTGCTGTTTTCCCACCCCAAGAGAAAAATAGAGTTCATTACTAGTGATCACTTTTAGTTTTGTATCTCATGTGTTTCTGTGAAGATTTCTTTAAGTTGATGTTTTCAAACCACAGTCTGTATACCTCTGAAGTCCCCTGCAGACTACTTTTATGTGGTCTGGGAAAGTTGCTAAGGAGAGCAGCTTCATTTGATAAGCGACAATATGTGTATGGGAAGTTGATGGAGAGTTACATCTCCACTACTGGAGGCTTACAGATCTCAACAACAGAAAAAAAGGAAGGGAGGAAGCTTGGCAGAACAGAATTCTGTGGTGTAATGTAAATCTCACTTCTGAAGGGATCTGCTCAGGCTGGTGTCTGAAGTGGCAGCGTAAGCTAAGTGCAGGGATCTGTTCCAGACAAGGGTTGTGACCAGAATAATTCAGTGTCTTCACCAATGACTTGGACAGTGAGATCAAGTGCACTCTCAGCAAGCTTGCAGACCACACTGGGCTGAGGGGTGTCGTTAACACACCCGAGGGATGGGATAGCATCCTGAGGGACCTGGACAAGCTGGAGAAGTGGGTCTGTGTGAACCTCATGAGGTTCAACAAGTTCAAGTGCAAGGTCCTGCACCTGCAGCAGGGCAAACCCTGCTGTCAGTCCAGGCTGGTGGATGAAGGGGTTGAGAGCAGCCCTGCCAAGAAGGACTTGCGGATACTGGTGGTTTGAGACTGGACATGACCTGGCAAAATGGAAAATGTGCTTGCAGCCCAGAAAGTCAAGTGTATTCTGGGCTGCATCAAAAGCAGTGTGGTCAGCAGGTCGAGGGAGGTGATTCTGTCCCTCTGCTCTGCTCTTGTGAGACCCCACCTGGAATCCTGCATCCGCCTCTGGGGTTCCTGGCACAGGAAGGACATGGATCTGTTGGAGTGAGTCCAGACAAGGATATGAAGATTATCAGAAGTCTGGAACACCTCTCCTATGAGGAAAGTCTTAGAGTTGGGGTTCTAAGGCCTGGACAAGAGAAGACTCTGGAGAGATGTTATTGCAGCCTTTTAGTACTTAAAGGGGACTTGTAAAAAATGGGGACAGACCTTTAAGCAGGTCCTGTTGTGACAGGGCAAGGGATGATTTTGAACTAAAAAAAGATTGGGATAGATGAGATAGAAGAAAGAATTCTTTTGCAGCTAGGGTGTTGAAGCAATGGATCAGGTTCCCCAGAAAGGTGGTGGGTACTCCATCCCTGGAAACATTCAAGGTCAGGTTGGATGGGCAACCTGACTGAGCTGAAGATGTCTCTGCTCATTGGAAGGGAGTTGAACTAGATTGCCTTTAAAGTCTCTTCTGACTTAAGCCATTCTATGATCCCTTCAGAAGGGAGTTCTATGTTGGCTCCAGACAGCGTATCCTTACCTCACCTAGAAGTAATAGACTGTACAGTGCCACTTTCCTTGGAAAGGACAAAGAAAGACTGAAGAGAATGTATACTAAAAATATTACACATACTTACATGTTTGCCTTTGAATTTGAAGAAAACTGGACATAACTTAGCCCTTTCTCTGGAGCTGTAAATCTTGTAGTGGAAGGTATCATCATGAAATCAGTTACTTGAGTTTGACAGGTGAATATTACTAATCCAGCTAGAAAAAGATAGCTTTAGCCTGTGGTGTGTACCCTCCGTGTCTGTTAACTTCTTCCATCATATAACCTTTGTGTAGTTTGAATCAGTGGGAATTTGCTGGTGGGTCAGGCAAGCTCGGTCACTGTTTCCGTTGTAAAGAGTGGAAATGGGCAGATGGGGAACACGGGCTTACAGAGGTGACCACAAACCTCCCTTGTCTTCCACCCCCACCACCCTGGGCAAGACCTTCCATGTCTGCCTGGTGCTCTGAGGGATGCCTGCCTCAGAAACTCTACCCTGAAAATTATTAGCACTATTTGTTCCTCAGGTCCTGCACACTTTCTTGAGCATCAGCTTGACTTGTGTGCATTTGCATGTCCCCCAAAAGGAAAAAAAAAAAAAAAGGCTTTGGTTGTAGTTTTTTCTTTTCTTTTTTCCTGTCTCCCAGTATATCCAAAATGTAACCACTGACTGCACCTTCAGAAAGTGATTTTGTGCATTTAAAGGGACTTTACTGACTATGTCTAATTGAATAATCAAAAAATTCTCATACAAAACTGTGGGGACTGGTACATAAAAAGAATACCAGCAGTGCCCATGAAAATATACCTACCTTCAATGCTAGAATACCACCAGTTTATTTCTGGCAAAAAGGAAATACAGAATCACAGAATCATAGAATCAGTAAGGTTGGAAAAGACCATAGAGGTCATCAAGTCCAACCTATCACCTGTTACCTAACCTAGCCAAAGCTGTTACCTAACCTGTTGCCATCCTACTACCAACACACCATCCTACCTATAACACACTACCCTAATATCTAGGTCATGTCACCAAGAACTTCATCCAACCTTTTCTTAAACACCTCTAGGGACGGTGACTCCACCACCTCCTTGGGCAGCCCATTCCACTGAGAGATCACCCTCTCTGTGAAAAAGTTCCTTCTAATGTCCAGTCTAAATCTCCCCTGACAGTGTTTAAGCAGTGACAGCAGTTCAAGACTGTGTCCTCTTGTTCTATCACTTGTAGCCAGAGAGGAGAGACCAACACCCAGCTGGCTACAACTCCCTTTCAGGTACAGAATTACTTAACTCTTGATTAGCATATTTCTTTTAACTGAGGAATATATTCTGTGAGTTGTAGATGCTTGTATTCACAAGTGAAGCAAAGAAAATGTTATGGGGGGAAATACAAATAGGAAGACTTGAACTGTAAATAGTTGTAGTATGATCTGCAAGTTGTCTTTCTCTTTGAGTGATCAACTGCATAAATCTGACTTACTAGTAACTGTAAAAGATAAAACCTCTTGCTTCTTTCTGTCTCTTTTGTGTCTCTACATTACGCTGTATCAAACAGCCCAAAACAAAGTATTTCTGTCAACCACTCAATTGCTTCAATGAGGGGGGGTGGGAGAATGGGATTTAACTTTTAATTAACTATTCAAGAGAGCCCTCAAACCAGGCTATGGCCTTCTGGGCTCGGAGCTCTGGGATCCTTTCTATGGAAAATAATTCTTTTTCTTTTGGGGGAAGAATTTGTTCTATCTTCATTTATCCTCGTTGATTCTGATTGTTTGTATTAGGTATGTTGTGTGTAGGAAGCTCTTGAGTAAGAACAAGTTTTCCAACACAACATTAGAAAGAGGTGAAATTCTCTCAGGACCCTTTTTAGTTGCAGTATTTCTTTTGCAACTTAAGACACATACCTGACAATTGGATCCCAGCACCCTCCTGCGCTAACCTGTTTCTTGACAAGTATATCACTAATACTCAAATAATGTTACTGGGTAAATTTACAAATGATGGACAACCTGTAATTTAATAAATTGCTTACTTCTACTTTTCTGAAGTCTCTGGTGTCTGTAGCGCACTTGAAAATGAAAATTACTTCTGCGATGTTTTGGGAAAACTGTCCAAAGTAGGGAATAGAAAAGCCTTTGCAAAAGAACACTGGCACTGTGGCATTTTTATTTAGTAAGTAGTCCTTTCTGTTTTAAACAGCACTGTAGCATTTTGCGTGATAGTCACGATACAAGGACAATTCCTAGTCAAAGAAAAAAATGTTATAAATACAAATATTTGAAATAAGAGGTTTTCTTTGGGGTGTCTGAATCATCATGTTCATAGATGTGATGATTTGAGGATATGAGTGAAGTAAGGCTTATAGAAGAGGTAATACTTGAAGTTTTTTTTCTGACCATATTAGCCAATGTAGTTATAAAAGCTTTTTGAGTAACTAACCCCTTTTTTCAGGTTTGAAGGTAAAATTTCTGTGACCAGAAGCTTGTCCTACCAGCCCTATTAGTCTTCTTAATAGATATTTTCTTCCCTTAGAAAATTAAACATAATGGTTTTTCTAAGAATATTTAACTTTTCTAAACTTGTATGTTCAGTGTTTGTCATATTCCAAATTCCATTTGTTAAATGCGTTCATTTTTTAATGTAAACCAGATTTTGCTGTTGATTTTTAGTGTCACCAGTCATAAGGAGCAAAGTACAGGTAAAGGTTGTCGGGGCCATTGAGTTGAGCTTCCAGCTGTCACATGAACTCCTTTTTGTAGCCTCCGCAAACTTCACTTGAGAGATCACTGGGCTTTTGCTCCCAATATTCCTTTTTTTGAAATTCTTACCCAAATCAGATTACATTGTATGCTGGAACAGGCATCTCACTTCCTAGCCTAAATATATTAGTCACTGGGTTTATACCAAATTTGCTCTGGTGCCAGATTTACCCATCTTAATTATTTTTATTTCCTGTATTAGGATCTGCCTATGTTTTGGTAAATAGCGATCTCTCTCAAGTAAGTTAAATTCCCTTTAGACTTCTCCTTCAAGACAGTCCGTACCCATGTCTGAAGTGTAACTGCTGTTGATGTGGATGATCAGAATTTTGTGCAACATTGTACTCTGGCACAAATACTTCCCTGGGAAGCGATCTTTAGAGGCACTTCAACATTTTGATTTTCCTTTCCTCATTGTGCATCCCACCAGTTGTTTACAGTACAGTTAAGTACTAACTACTTTTGTATTTATTTCTATTTACATAAAAAAGGTAAGACCAAACAAAACCAGGGGTAATAACAGAGCACAAAAATTATAAGTACTGAAGTATTTCAAGTTTGGAAATACGTATGAATTGCTGATTAAATTTGAGAGGGCTCTACAATAATGGACTTAATTTCTGTGCTAGTGTTTTGAAGTTCTGAGGTGTCCACACATTTCTGAGGTTCTCTCTTAAAGCTCGTACGGTGAGTAAGCACAAGCTGCTCTCCTGCTGCCAGAGACGCAGCTGTGTAATGCTGAAAGGACACCTTCCTTTGCTGGAACATTTGAAAGTACTAATGCCTCTTACTCATCTGCAATCCTCTCCCCACAGCTTGAGTTCAGGTCTATAATGGAACATATTACAGGGAAAAGGTCTGTGACTCAGCCATTGAGCCATGCAAACTTTTGGCTTCTTTAATTGGCACCATTAAATCTTTAGTAGTTTTTCTCTCATAAAGTCGGTGTCACTGGTATAAAATGCATCACTGCTGAAGATGTATTGTACCTTTTGCCTTCTGATTTCCGTGAGTTGGTCAGCTATAGGTGTTTAAAGGCTGGTTAATCAGAGAGACTTTTCTAGAATTACTGCTTTTCCATAACTATTTAGGAATGCATTGAAAACAAAGCGTAAGACAACCATTGCACAAATCATTAATTTTTCAGGCTATTTTCCTTTTCTGTTTAGACACAGGAGAGGGAAAAGGAAAAACTTGCCTTTCCCCTGTGTTTTATTATATCTGCATAGACGTTATTTAACCTGATGACTGGTTATCTTCAACATGACAGGATGGGAAAAGTTAATTCTTAAGTATGTGACCTGGAGAGAACTGACATATCGTTGATTTTTTTTGGTTTTTTTTTGTTTTTCTTCCTGTTGCTGCGTTTTGGAGTTGGTTTGGTTTGGGGTTTTTTTTCAAGATATTAGAAAGTGAACAAGGAAGCAGTTGGAGTTTGGGAAGGGAGTCAGACATCAGTAGAAGCAATTTAAACACTGGAAGTTAAATATTTGCATACATATGTATGTATATAGTAGAAAATATATATATGCGTATGTAAGGAAGAACAGTAGCTTTTAACTCCTTTTTTGTTGTTTTCCTACATACTTTGTGTAGGATACCTTAGAGCTTTTAAGTATTTATACTGCTGTAAGCATCAGTGCTTCTGAAAGAGGTGTGTGATGAAGGCGTTCAGAAAACTGTAACTAACTGTTCCCATATGCAGAGTCTGCCTTATTTTTTACGTCCACTTCAGAAGAAACCTTTGGTTGTAATGTGTGTATATACTTCTTGAAAGTAAGTATCAAGAAAGAACCAAGCAATTTGCATAAAATGTTAACCCGTGTAACTTAATACACATATTTTGAGAGACTGTGTTTATAGAAGTAGGACTGAAAATACATGCTCCTTGTGCCTGTGAAATAGGATGTAACCTGTGTATGCAACTATGTTTTCTCTGTCCCCTTTCTTTTACATGTAGAAGACCTTTTGGGATAAAAGTAGCTGTTTCATTATTGTTTTTATAATTGTTTTTATTATTTGAGGTATTATACTGAGGTATGTCCTGATAATTTGCTTACTGGATATTGTCCAGTAAAATTCATAATAAAATAAAATTATATATATTACTATATAATAAATATCTATTATGTAAATATATAATAAACATGTAAATATTACATATATAAATAAATTAATAATAAAAGTTAATATCACTGAATCCTGTGAAACAGGTTGACTCTTCCTACAAGTGTCAATCTTCATATCTTGGTAAAGAATAACTAAATGAGCTTTTTAAATTATATTCTTAATCGTAACACAGAAAAACTTCACCAACCACTAACTCATTCATCTTCTAAATGATGTGTGTTCTCCATTTTACATATGAGTAAACCACGACAAAGGGATAAGGAATTACCTGAAGCCAGAGTGATAGTAATGGGCTTTGGGGCTTCTTTGTGTGTGTTATGCTGTCTGTACTGCCCTGATGCTGAAGCCGTAGTTATCCAACTTGGTGCTCTCTTGCAGTCATGGGTGGGCACTTCTCAAGAAGAGGGTCCATGGAAAGTCCTTTGCTAGAGACCCCTCTTACAAAGAAATAGGAATGTAATTTAAAAGAAAAGGGAAAACACAAAACAAAAAGAACACCCACCACAAAACCTCGTCTGGGAAAAAAAAAGACAAGTATCACAGTGAGGACAGTAAATTATCTTGTCTGACATTCACTGCTTTTCATCACTCATTGCGTCTTTGCTTCTTCTGTACTTAAATTTTCAAGGTAACATGAGTCTTGTCTTCAGGGTAATAAGTAGCTTAGTCATTTAGATCTGATTTAATCTAGGAGTCTCATCCATCCTGTAAACTGCATGAGGCAGCAATTCTGGAAGTAACTAGGGAAGAGTCACCCTGTATGTTGGAGATGATATTGTAAAAAGTTAAACAATAAGAAAATTGTTTAATAAAAATAAGTGATATTTGTTTAATAACAACAATTATTTTGTTTTCAAGTATTTTAAATATGTAAGTAATTTAGACTGTGAAATAAAAATAGGTTTATAATTTACAATGTGTTTTCTTAAGGTTACAATGAACTTTATTCTTTTTTTCAAGGCAACATTACATGTTTACTATTTCACTTGCAGTGTGATTCATTGGTTAGTGTCTGAAGAAAGCTTTTGAGTTTCTGCTGGACAAGAAGAGTTTATTGTTGGATAAATATAAATATAAATAATATATAAATATAAATAATAAAAGGGTTAGAAAAGTCACTTCAACCTGTCTGGGACATCTGATAGAAGTAAAAGTGATAGTGGCATTGGGATTTTTTGTAATTTCTTTTTCTCTCATGGCATGGTACTTCTTTGTGACTATGGAAATGGCATTTAGAATATCAAAACAAAAAGTTATCATTTTGAATGATGACTCTACTAGGACAAAGTGTGCTCACCTGTACTTCAAAGCAGCAGAAATTTAACACTTTGAGATGTGGAGTTGACATAAACAGTAGAGATGGGTTGATTAAGGTACCATGGATATCGTGATATCAGAAAACATTTACCAAATACGGTCTTTGGGGGGAAATGCTGAGATGAGGCCCTTTTAATCAGAAGTAGTCAGCAAACTAGAGTAGAATCATTAAACAAGAAAAAAGTTGGTTTAGACTTATATAACTTTCATGTGGTGCCTTAGTATTTTGCAGTATTGGAAGGCCACGTGATCAGAGAAATCTGTGGTTTTTAAAAAAAAAATAGTAGCAGAAAAGCCTTGAGTACAAGTTGTTGTTTAAAAAGTAAAGCACCAGTTCAACTACAGATTCAAAACGATTTCATCATTTGATTGTGGATACAATACAACTTCACCTTGAAGAGGGGAAGATGGCAAGGGAAGAAAAAAGAGTATTGTATTGTTTGTCTAGAGGGGTCTGTTGCCAGTTATCCACATGAAATATTGATGAACTTAAAGTTTGTCAGCTCCAAACAGAAACTGCAGTGTAATGTCTGTGCTGGTAGTGTTTCTTCTAATGTTTTTAGCTCATCTTTCTCCATCTGATATATTCTTGTCTGCAAGGTATCTTGATGAAATTGGAAAAAATCTTGTTGCAAACCATGGAAGAATTCAAGAGTGTTCTATGACTCAATAAAAATACTTACAAACGGTAATGTGAAAGTATCATGGGACTTTGATGGGACTTTGACATGGGACTATCAGTAAGACCCCTTTCCAGGAACAGGAGTAAAACTCAGGGTTTATTGTTGTTTCCACATCTGTTGAAATCTTAAATATCAAAGGCCATTGCCCTTTCCTTGACCTGTTAGAACATGATATGTATATGTATTTATAATTTTGGGGAAAAGTTGTTCTTTTTTTTTTTATGAGAGCTTGCAAATAGGGGAAGTGTTAATGTTCTTAGTAAAGGTTCTCTGTGAATTCCATCTTCTTTTCACCAGCCTGGTCATCCAATGCATGTTTGTCATTAAACTGTGATGGATACATTTTTTCCCACATGTTCAGGCTTCTTAAACATGGGTATTTAGCAAGTCTAGAAGCTGATGGAGGGGAACTTTTAAAACAAAAATGCTGGGCTTTTGTTCTCCCAGGTATATAAAGAGGGGGTTAGGAAAATGATAGAGGAGTTTTATCTTTCTTAAAATCTTCCTGGAACAAACACAGTATGCTAATAAATGTAGTGGCCTAAAAATACATTTGAAAGCACTCTGTTGGTGGATGCTATATCTTACTGTTTAATTGAATATATGAAGTTGTACTCTTCAGTTGCTGCCCTCATTCACGTCTGCGAGCGAGGCCTTGGTGGGCAGCTTGGTCCCCAGCTGTCCCCTGAGAGATGACTTCCTCAGAGATGGGCTTGATCCATTGAAGACCCTTAGAAGAGGGGTGAGAGGTTGCCCTGGGGCAGATATGCTTGGGAAAACAGTGTGACTTATCACAAGAGAGTTGAAAGGACTGGCTATGACCAGTGTCACAGAAGATAACCAAAGCCAGAAGGACATTATGGTATGTGCACACAACAGGGCATGTGGTCATAGATGTGAAGTGTGTAAGGCTGAGTTTGAGGACTTTCTGACACAGGCATATTGTAACAAAAAAAAATACATGTAGTGGTGCCAAGTAATTAGATTGGGGCAATATGCAGTTGTAGCCATATGACACCTGTCTGCTCCTGGTGTATTTCCTGGCAGTCTGTTGCAGTTTGGACCTTTTGCGGTCCACAATTTCCACGTGTAGGGAAGTGGAGAGGCAGGCACTAATTCTCTTTTCTCTGGTGGCCTGTGACAGGACCCAAGGCAATGGCATGGAGCTGCGTCAGATGAGGTTTAGTGAAAAGAGTTTCTCCTAGAGATGGCTGAGCACTGGAACAGCCTCCCCAGGGAAGTGGTCACAGCACCAAGCCTGACAGAGTTCAAGTGTTTGGACAATGCTCTCACACATGGTGTGATTCTTGAGGTGTTCTGTGCAGGGCTAGGAGCTGGACTTTGATGATCCTTGTGTGTCCGTTCAAACTCATTGTTACAGGCAATGGACTGGGGCTCACAGGATGTCCATCAGACAGGTGATATTTCTGTAACTTGTATTTACTTAATTCTTAAGTGCTGCTGAGCAGGCAGGAGAAAAATGTTTCCTGGTCCTGTCAGCTTAATCTAATGGAAAAAACCCACCTCAAGCACGCTGCTCTTCTCTCTATCGTTGTTCTCACTTATATTGAAGTAAACTTTATTTGTTGTAAATTATGAGAAGATGAAGTGTACCTTATCTGAATTCAGATAAAGTATACTCTATTAGAGGCAAATACTTTATCATTTGGCAAATCAAAAAAGAGGTATCTCTTCGGAATTTACACATACACCTTGTATTTTTATATATTTCAACAGTATGTATCTCTCAAGTAAATGTATAAGATGTATAATACCTAATTACCGTTCACTTTTTATTTTTTAACATTTATAGCCTGTTAAATAAGTTTTCCTGTTAACTCTTTTGGGGGTTAGAATGAGTGGAGGAAAAAGTACCAGAATAGAAATGCTTTTGCTGTTGTGGTGTGTAATGCTTTTACTGTTGCTGTTGCTTGCAGGAGTGAAAGTACAGATGGAACTTTTTCAGTTGTCTGTGGTCAGAAGAACCAGTGCTTGTACCACGTCTGCTGGTCTTTGATTTTCTCTTTAGTTATAAACCTGATGCCGTTTGCGGTGTGTCGCTGTGATTTAGATTTGATAACAGTAGAGAAATGTATTGCTAGAAGTAGATGTGATCTATTTAAGGTCCCTATTAAAATGGTTCTCTAAATTGCTTTAAGTCTTCCATAGAAAAACCAAAATTTTAGAGGACATTTATCACTTTAATTACTATGGGAAGGCTGTAAGTGATTAATATTCCAAGTCAGTCAGGATTGTGTTCTTGTGTTTGTTTTTCCTGGGTAGTGAACAGGGTGTTTAGTGGAAATTATGGTTTGTACCAGAGCATCATAAACTATGGTGATGGCAATACAAAGTGATGTAGAAATGGGTTACCCTTCAGAGAGGATGGATCTCCAAGTATTTGTCATTCAGTAACCAAACAGAGGGAATTCTGCTGGTGGAGGGAGAAGGCTGTGGGTGCCGTACAGTACAGTGCCTTTTTTCCCCCTCAAGACCTTGGATTTCAAAGGATGGCTGTGAAACACCCACAAGAAAGAGGATGTTTGCATTTTACTATTTTGGAGGAACTACTTTGCTGTCACGGTGAAGTTTAAGGGCTGTGGGGAATGTGGAGGCAAGCCCAAGAGCAACAACTCAGCCTGTATATGCTAAAATATTACGTTAGTCTTTATAATGCTTATGTATTTAATAATAGCAGTTTAATTATTACTGTTTTAGTTGAATATGTACAGATGTTTCCTCCCCTATTCCCCTTTTACCGGAGAAGTTGAAGTATTGTTCTAGGTCCTCCAGAGACTGTTTCCTCCTTGCATGTTCTTACTTTACTGTGTGACTTCCCTACCTTGCCTGGAGATAAGCAGCCACTGCCTTGATTTAGAGGGGTTGGAAAAGATTGGTAAATCTCCCAGATGTTCTCATACCCAAGCACAGCTATTAAGATACCTAGTGCTCAATTTTAAATACAGATGTTACATGGCACAATCAAAGAATTGTTAAGGTTGGAGAAGACCTTTGAGATAATCAGGTCCAATCATCAACCTGGCACCACTGTATTCACCATTAAACCTTGTCCTCAAGTGCCATGTCATTGTGGGTTTGGAACATTTCCAGAGATCTTGACACCACCACTTCCTTGGGCAACCTGTTCTAATGCTTGACAACCATTTTGGTGAAAAAAAAATTTTCCTAGTGTCCAATCAAAACCTCCCCTGGCTCAACTTAAGGCCATTTCCTTTCATTCTGTTACTTGTTACCTGTGAGAAGAGTCTGACCCCCACCTCACTGCAATCTTCTTCCAGGTAGTTGTAGAGAGTGACCAGGTCCCTCCTAACCCTCATTTTATTCAGACTAAACAGCCCCAGCTTCCTCAGCCACTCCCCATAAGACTTGTGCAGTCCCTTCTGAATTAAGGGGTGTTAAGAAAAAGATGCTTATAGGCCATTTTACAATAGAACTTGTCCTGGCCTGCTGGTCATTTTCTCACCTGTGCTATAGACTGCATGGCATAAACTCTGCAAAACTTCTGTGGTAAAACATATTGGCATGTTTTGGTGCTTCTTCTACTTGATAATGGAGTGTACACAGAAGTGAAGATGCCTTTGACTGTAGCCATGCAGGGAAGGCAGGCTTGAGGTAGACAAGCTGTCAACATGAGCAATACAACTTCTGCCAGTAGAATTTGGTACCTAATTCCGACCCTTTGGATATGTCTCTGCAGGTAGACCTAGTAAAAACTTGGCCAAAATCGTGAGTCCTTGACGAGTCTACACTGTGAGGAGAGTCTGGCTGCTGTTGTTTAGTATTTAGGACCTGCTCTGCTTTCATTCGGAGCAATCTTATATTACTAAGTTGGTAATACTGCAAAGTAATCTGTCACAAAAGAAGTATTAATAAAATGTTTGTCTTTTGGACCATCACATTAGCAGTTACGTGCAATCCACGTGGTTGTTACCGCAATGTCTTGTGTAGAAAGGTAATTTGGAGCATGCACGATCCATTATTGCAGGAGTGGCAGTTGTCTGGGACTGCCTGATTAACACTGATATCAATTCTGATTGGTGGACAGCAACCCAGGAGCGTTCTTATGGGACAAGTAAGTTGTTTTTTGAACTGTGAACAAACCATCAGCACTCGGTGCATCCATAGGCTTGGTAATGTCTCTCGCTTTCTGTGAGCACAAAACACTGTTACTGCATATGATTATTTTAAAATATAATGAGATGTTTGCTTTTTGGATGTCCACATTCGTATCATTCATATTTTGTGTAATCTGTTTTGCTGAGACACAAGTAAGAAATTCTGTATTTTGAATAGCATCTTTGTACTGTTCCAAATACAGTAACTGATATTTTCAGCTCCACCAAATCAGTTATGATTGTACTTTTGCTGTGGTGGCAGAAGGCATTAAGATTAGTTTTAATCATATTCATTCCACTGTTAGAATACTGCTTGCATCAAAATTCTAGTTGTTTTGATTTTGAGCTTTTAAAAAAACTTTGGATCAGCAAGTTAAAACTTGTTAGTAGTTGTATGTGTTTTTTAACAGGTTTCAGGTAGTAGTAACAGAGTGCGATTACTTAGAATAGTGTTAGAATATTCTGTTCTCTCCTAAGATTTGCTAAGAAGTAAAAGGGTATTTCAGCAACGCCTTGCTAAAACATTTACTTTTGACACGTGCAATGATTTTTGTCAAGTTATACCTGGCTAGGAAGATACTAATAGAACTTCTGTTTTCCATACACTTTCATCTGTGTTTTGTAGAGATATGTCAAGAAATTTAGCTTCCTGTCAAGCCTATTTGCAAAATAGACTTCTTTTATTCTCATGTGGTGTGATGCCTTTCTCTTTATTGCAGAGATCACTGACAGCACTTCTTGGTTTATAAATGCCAGTTGTGACTTTGGAACTACAATTTTCTTTGAGGGGTTTCTGAATTACTGAGACACCAGTTGCTTCTAAACAGCAACATATTCCCCAAAGTATTTTAAGTTTAGTACTAAGTATTTTCATATAGTACAGTAAAAGAGCCATATGCACCTTCAAGGTAGTAGTTTCACATGAAAGGGAACGGATCATCTTGCAAAACGAAGGAGAAAAACTGAGTGACAAGACAGATTTTGAAAGAATTACATGTGTGAATGTAGTTTTGAGGATGTTTCTGGACATTAGCTACTATACGAAAAAGTACTGTACAGCTGTACTGTTGTTGAATGTAGATACTGGTATTTAGTTGGGGTTTCAGAGGTGGTGTTGATTCCTGTTTACTCTGGAGTTTTTACTGATATGTGAGCTTTGCATATGGGCAATGGCTGAAAAGTGTTTACAGGCCTCTAGAGAAGACGAAGCAAGCTTCAGATTGAGGGAGCATCAAGAGAGACCTCATGCTGAAAGTGTTGGTGAGACAAGTTGAGAATTGCAGGAATAAAGCAATGTATAGAGACATGAGACCGAAACTTTCCAAATTGTTTGGAGAATAGTCAAGATGAGTAGCTCATTCTGAATAATCCAGAGGGATGATGAATCCATTCATTAATCTTTGAAAGAAAGAATTGTGGAGTGATTTCAACATGTGATGACTTTTAGCAGCCTTCGGACTGTGCCATCAGGAAGGATGCAAATTGAAAATGCGTGATCTCTGTGGCACTGGGTTGAGCTGCTGCCAGAAGCAATGCTGTGGTCTGTCTTCTGTTTTAAAAGAATTCTATTTGATCACAGGTTGCTGCTTTAACTTTTCTGAAGGGAAGGCGATAATTTAGCAGTGCTGAAATTGAAAATATTCTGTAATGATTTACCTTAAGTGAACTCATGGATTGTGCGGACATTATACTGGCAAGTTTGTATTTTGGAGTCATAGATCTTAATTAAAATACAGAAAATACCATGGAGTCTGGAAACAACACCCGTGAGGGAAATGAAATTCTGGTAAAAAGGAACCTTTTTTTTGTTCATTTGGTGGTGATGTTTAAGTTTCACAAAGTTAGCTGAGTCATGTCGCATGCTTTGCTGCTCTTGCTTCATACTTCTTACAGCCCATATTGGCTCAAGTTGCTGCTCTGCTGGGGAAGCGACACTCAGCTGCTTCCAGTGCTTAAGTACAGTTGATTGTGTTCAATCTTTGTTCAAGCAACAGAGTCTCCTCCTTAACCTCCCTCCCTGCCACTCACCCTCACTGGATTAATCCTACATCCTGTCCATCCTGCTGCTTCATGGAACCAGCCTGGTTTGAGACAGCTCTCTGTGCTTTGGGCTGCAGAGAATGAGTTTAGCTCTAAACGTGTAAGCAGCTGCGAAACTCAGGCAGCTTCGGTTTCAATTTTTCAAGTCTTGGTGGTACACGTTTGGAAGCTTAAAAACAAGCTGGAATTTCAGACAAGTGAGATTTCTGCAATCTAGAAACAGTTTCTTCCATAGTGTTTTCATTTTTTATTTCCTTGGATGTTGTTGGCTCTTACTGACAATGCTGGGTAGCCTGTTGAGCCACAAATGATTTTAACTCTGGAAGAGTTCCTGAAGAATCTCTGTTTTGCTCTAATAAGCTGTGATCTTTAGGAGTGTCCTGCATTGTGATATTGCATGTTAATAGCATTGATTAACTGTCAAGCAGTGGGAACTGATGAGAAAATGTCCATTGTAAAATTAAATGGTATGACTGAAGCCTGTGCTGTGCTGCTGGTTAGGGAGGTGACTGGCCCCAGTAGTCGCTGGTAGGAGTATTAATGTGAGCTCCAGGTTTTTTCGCATGATTAAAACAGGCCATCTGTTCTTTGTTAAATGTTTACAAAAACAGCTTTTCTCTAAAAGATTTAAAGAGATGTGGGTCTAGTAAACAAAGCAGTATTTTTGAGCACCTTTTTTCACCTTATTTCAAATAATACCAAAAATAGTTCTGCTGCAATATCAAATAGGATGAATACTTATTTTTGATTAATCTTCAATGGTTTCTTTCCTGTGGAAGATTAAATTCTGTACCAACATACTAAATTATGGCTTTGTTATTACTAAAAGCAGCAGGAGAAGTGATTTCTGTGAAGTATGCAGATAATTTTTTTCAATCTTTTGGTAAAACTTGTATATATTTTTGAATTTTTGTAAATGGAAAATGGGGTTCTTTCATTAGAAATAGTGACCCTGTAACTAGAGCTAATCCTTTTTAGATTTGAAGTAGAACTATTTGAAATAATTCCCTGTGGTAGGCTTAATCTAATATTTACTAGTGAAAGCCTCTTCTTCCTTTTCTGCCTGCTTAAGAAAGAGCAGACAACTGGTTTGGGTTAAGAAAATCCATCTTTCAAGCTGCTTCACATCTCATCTTCTCACTTGATTTGTGCTGCTCCTACACAGCTTCACACTAGGGAGCAATGTGGGGTTGTCGGTTAGGGATAAACTGCTTTAGCATATTGCAGACGTGTAGCCAGCCACAGACTTTCTAGAAAAATAAAAGTACTCACAACTATTTCTTTGAAAGAACACTACAATTTAGAAAATCACATATAGATGACTTAGAAAATGTGCCAGGCTGCAAGGCGGGGTGGCTTGTGGCAAAAGTAATGTACATATTTTCAAGTAATGGGAAATACAGGCAAAGCATAGTTAGGGTAGAGTTGGCTTTTTGTAGCCTAATGTTGCTGAGATTGTGAATGATGTGAACCAAAACTGGAGTATTTGTATGTTTGCTAATGCACAGAACTTGGTGCTATAAAGGACAATAAGTTTGGGGGTTTTTAAAATACTTGTTTGAATACTGAAGCATGTATAAAACAGAAAATTGATTTCAGTGACAGTCACACCACTAATGAAGGTGTAACATTGAAAATGTTATAGCACTAAATTTACATGGCATTACTGGATTTCTTGTGGGGTTTAATATTTGTTGGTTTAGCTGTTTCATATGCTTAAGAGGGAGAAACTTAAATGAAACTACCAATTCTGACTTGTTCTGAAAGTTGTGCCTTATGCATCAGCTTCTAGATTGTTTGCCATATTAAGAGAGACTTTTTCAACTAATAATGTAGTGCCAAATGCAAGACACTTGCTCAATACGAAATCTAAAAATACTGAAAAGACGACCTTAGATTTATTATATGTTAGACACAGCAAGTAGACAGTATTTTAAAAGAGGGTCGAGTATTGCTGTGGACAGCTCAGTGAAGAATGTGGTGAAACTTGCACTTGAGGTTTCTGCAAAATGTAAGATGTGTGAGATATGAAATGGCAGATCATACAGTAATATATTGACTTACCTGGCAAAAATGTATGTTAAAAGTACTGCTATGAAAACCTAGGGATAAGTAGTACTTAGAGGTAATCTGTGTAATATTCTTGTTTTTTCCTACCTAAAAAAAATGTTAGACAGTACAAGTATATAACAGTCTAAGGTAAAGAGAAGACAGTTTTTGTTCTGCGTAACAAAACAAATCTGAGGAGACATTCAACTCTGTCAACCAAATTCAGAACCAATTAGAACATGATCTGTTTTATGTAATGCATTACTGGGCTGCAGAACTCCTGTCACTGACTTTCTGTGGTCAGTGTTTTCTACCCAGTTTTTCTGAACTTTGTAGCCTGGAAACATAAATGTCCATGGTGACTGTAGATTTCTAGAACAGGTGTTGCTTCATGCTTCAGGATGCCTAACATGAGATGGGCTTGAGGTGCGGCTGACTGATGTCGGTGCTAAGGCGATCTGTGTTTTGGGTTTGCATTAGAGCTGAGTTTCCACTGCAACTAAGACCCTGTTGCACAAAAAAAGTATCTTAATAAACAGGTCGGGGACAGAAACATGTGGAAGTCACCCTGGAAGTCCTTGGTTAAGCCAAGGAGACCCAGACCTTCAGTCTGTCACTCAGGCCTTCCCCCTTGTCCTGTCTCTTCCATGAGGAGCTATAATGTGTAGCAGGTACCATTCAAACCTCTCCCAGACAGCAGAAAAAGTTCTCATGTTCACTTCTTGCTCCTTCTGCTGCTTGAGTAGCTTCTGAGTGGATTCAGGGCACAGTGGCTTTACGCTACTGTGAAAAATGCCAGAAGTAGTTAGGACTGCACTGGTTCAGTTTATTTACATTCAGAAAATTATATTAACATATTTGGAGAGATTTGGTTTCTTATGTAATGAAATAGTTTTCTTTCCTGAATCTTGAGTGCATTTCTATTTGGATTCAGGGGGCTGAAGTACGTGCCTGTGTATCCCCATCAGTTCTCCTTATGCTCAGGGACTGGGTTTGTAGTCGTTCATTTGCACTCTTGCCATTTCTAAGTGCAGTTTGAATAAAAAGTGGAGAAAAGGAAATGTGAAGAACATTACAGTTACACAGCCACTGCTATTCCAAGAAGTGAAATTCTGATGTGCTATAAACTTTTCTTCTTCCCAGTTCAGTGGATCAAACATATCAAAGGCTAGACTTTGACACCACAGCTAACAGGGAAATCTTCCACCTAAAATCTTCCTGACTTAATTTTTAGTGAAGAGAAAAGGAGGAGAGAGATAGAAGGTGGGGAAATGATCTGACTGTTTATGTAGGTGCAAGAAAGGCATGAGAACAGTGTCATGTCGTTATTTTTCTTCTTGAAAAGCACAGTTGTCCTGCATTTATAACTGCAGGCAGGCAGGGGAAGCAAGTTAGAGCTTTGATAGGCTGCAAAGTCATGGTAGAGTGTAGACATCTTTTTACTGCAGACTTAAGGATCTTTGTGTAGAACAGAAGCATTAGGATGAAAATAGTTGCCAATACTGTATATCCAACATAGTTTTAGTTTAGGCACTTGATATTTGTGTAATTATACATAGGTTTTCCAGTAGTTTATAAATGTAGTGTAGACCTGATACACTATAGAGACTTTGAAAGAGGATGTTTATTCAGGTTCATAAACACTTAAGGTAGTTCTTTATCCAGTCTGGAGCAAGAACAAATCTGTTTGGGGTATAAGTTGGAGCTGTTGGTCTTTGACATAAAATGTAATGTTATATTACATTTTCAAGTGCCTTAATCCTTCACGTGCTGATCAAAATACCTCCTGTCACAGCTGAACCAATGTAAATTGTTTTGATTAATTTTTTATAAATACAGCTTGTGAATATTCTTTATTTTCCTTTGAATGTCTAGAAACAAACTTTAACGATTTTCTTCCCCAAAGGACACAATTCCAGTGCAACTGAATAAATTTGTTACAAGATTAATTCATTCTTCTAACAGCTATTTTGAACATCTGAAAAAACAATTGGTTTTCTTTTGCATCTAAATGTTGAAGACTAAATATTTTCTGTATTTCCACTTTATAAACAAGCTTGAGAATAATTTTAGCCCTGATATATCAAAAATTTCTGGTCATTTTTTTGTTTTAACTGCAAAAAGCTTTGTTCTTTACTGTGTCACAGAACAATGTTTCAGATGTGCTGAATCTTATTAATAGGTTAATCTTGTGCTTAGTATTTTCCCCCTCGGTTACCTGATGCTCCAAAAGAGCAAAGTTTTAGAAATCAAAGTTGCAAATTCACAATTTTATTTCTGTTTCTTTCTCTCTCTCTCAGCATTCTCCATCGGAACCCTTTTTAGAGAAACCAGTGCCGGATATGACTCAGGTTAGTGGACCGAATACCCAGCTAGTGAAAAGCGATGATTATCTACCGTCAATTGAGCCGCAGCCGCAGCAAAAGAAAAAGAAAAAGAAAAACAATCACATTGCTGCAGAAGGTCCCAGTAAAGGTTTTGGTAAGGAAGACTTTCCTGGGGGACTTGACAGCCAGAATCTAAGCAGAAACTCAGCGGACTGCTCCCAAGAAGATAAGAAGAAAAAGAAAAAGCCCAAGGCAAAAAAAGAACCGAAGGATCCTAAAGAACCCAAGGAAAAGAAGGAACCCAAGACCCCCAAAGTCCCTAAGACCCCTAAAGAGCCAAAGGAAAAGAAAGCAAAAAATACCACGCCAAAACCCAAGACCAGCAAAAAGGCTAGGTAAGTCAGGAAAATTCTGTATGTGATCAGAGAAAAACAGTGTGTTTGTGGGATTTCTAGAGCATCTGTGCTAAATGGCGTGGGTGGAGAGGAAATCTTGTTTTGTCGTTTGCCTTCTACCATCTACAACATCGTGTTTTTGAGAAGCTTGGGCACATTTCTCTTGTTTGACTTTCCTGTTTATGGCTTCGTAGTTATTTTAAGCAAGCTGGAAAGGCAGAAGGTTAATTTTTCCTTTCAAGGCAGAAAAGTTTCTGGATGTGTTAGATTTCAAAACTAACTCTTTCTCTTCTCATTCTCAACATTAATGTAGCTTTGACCAAATTCAGAAATGAAGACTTAGAGTAAAAAGGTTTGATGATGTTTTTCCCTAAATAAAGAAATTAGGTATTTCATGTTGTTGTAAGCGGTCTAACCCTTACAGGCACTATTTTATACTGGCACAACCCATGGGCTATAAGCTCTGCTGTCAAAAAGGCATTTTATATGGATATTGATGGATCCTCACCGTAGGGATTATATTAATTTTGCTGTTTCATGTAAAGACAATTTTCTTAGCAGAAAATCTTTGTGGATGGACCAGATGCTTGAACCCTGTTTCCATAACTGTTTTCATTCAGCATGGTGTCCCTTTATCAAGATAGGCTTAAAGTGCTACAGAGCAGTATGAGAAAGAATAAACTGCTGTTACACATGAGTAAATACGTCACAGATAATAACACAGATTCTTTCCTTGCCTCTCAACTCCCTAAACGCAGTGGTTATAAATGCCTACTTGAAAGAAAACTAAGAGGAAAAGGACGCTAAAGCTCTTTTTTTTTTTTTTTTCATTTGTACCTAGAATTTCTTACAACTGTTCTGAATTTGTTCCAAACATCTGAATCTGTTTTTCAAGATGTGGCTAGCGTTATAAAATATAACTTCCAGATGGAAGCACAGCCAGACTTGGTTAATCCAAATCAGTTGGCAAAACCCATTTGTATTGGGGTTTAAAAATTGAGGTTAATGAATCAGGTCTGCATATATTGTACAAGACTGACTATTTATTGGGTAAGTTTGATACAGTTACATGGCTAAACAAGGCACAGACACTAAGATGTTACTTGCTCCATCACCAAGACAGAGAAGTTTCAATCTTAGCAGAGACTGTTTCCTGAAGAATTTATAAATATTGGCTTGTAAAATAAAGTGTTGTTGTGAGGAAGTTGATCAGCCTGTCCGTATTGCAGAAGTTACTTCATCTGTGTACCAAACTGTCTTAAGGATGCAGCAATTCACAGCTTAGGAAAACTCCTTAAGTTATATATCACTCAGGATGCATTTTTGACACCAAAATACTGTTTCAGCTAAAATAACCTTTTTACAGAATCACAGCATAGTTGTGGTTGAAAGGGGCCCATGGAGATCATGTAGTCCAACTCTTCTGCTAAAGGATGTTCACTTACAACAGGATCACATCTAGGCAGGTTTTTAATATCTCCAGGGAAAGGGACTGCACAACCTCTCTGGGCAGCCTGTTCCACTGCTCTGTCACTGTCAAAGTAAACAAGTTTTTTTCTTCCTACTCAGATGGAACTTCCTGTGTTTCAGTTTGTATCCACTGCCTCATGTCCTGTCAGTGGGCGTCACTGAGCAGTGTCTGGCTCCATGGTCTTGACACTTGTCCTTTAAACTATTTGTAGAAGAGGAGACTCAGGGGTGACCTGATTGCTGTTTACAACTACCTGAAGGGAGGTTGTAGTCAGGTGGGTGTGAATCTCTTCTCTCAGGCTGACAACACTATAACAAGAGGACATGGCCTTAAACTATGCCAGGAGAGGTTTAGACTGGATGTTAGGAAGAGGTTTTTCACAGAGAGAGTGATCTCTCATTGGAATGATCTGCCCAGGGAGGTGGTGGAGTTGCCATCCCTGGAGGTGTTTAAGAGAAGACTCGATGAGGAGCTCAGTGACATGGTCTAGTTGGTGGGAGGCTTGGATGGATGGAGCGTGGTGCCTGTGGTTCCATGCTTGTGGACCTGATCCCTGAGTGGGCGTTCGCTTGGGAGTTGTACTAGATGGTCCTGTGGGTTCCTTCCAACTCAGAATAACCTGTGAGCCTGTATGCATTGGTAACATCTCAGTTGTCTCCTCTCCAGGCTAAACAGGCACAGATCCCTTAGCCTTTCCTCCTAAGAGAGATGCTCCAATTCCCTAGACTCAGGTTTAAAGGCTGAAAGGGCTACATAACTCATGATACTGAACATCTCATTCCTGTGGCTGTGCTGGACATGAGGCCTGAGCTGGTTCGTCCTGTCCACTCAATTCTACTATCTCTATGTATGTCTTTAAATTTTGAGACATGCTGTGCAGATTAAAGGAAGTGTGGGACATGCCATGCAATTAAAGGAACAGTGTTTCCTTTGAAGGAACCACTGCTTTCTTAGATGCACATATTTGTAGGTGAGTCTTTACCTTCTTTCCCATGCAGTGACTCTCATCTCTGTGTGGCTGGGTGACTTTCAGTATTCTAGTAAGTACTAAGCCCTGTTGTTTTACCTGGGAGAGACGCGTGTTTGGAGCAACACTTAAGCGTATTTAAGGTTCCTCATGCTTGCTCAGGGATGTGGAGAAAGTCCTACTTTTGCCATAATGGGCTTGTGTCTCTTGTTACCAAATGCTGTCTTGAAAACAAGGTTGTTCTCATTTTGTGGTCTTGTCAGCTTCAGTATCAAGTTTCTGTTAAAAACCTGGAGAGTGTTGGGATGCTATGCTGCCAAAGAATTTTAAATCCGTGAAAGAAATTTGCTTATTTTGGCAACATCACAGATTGGTGAACCTGTCCAGTGACAGATCATTGGATCAAGTTTTTAAATAAATCAACAGTCGAAATATTTAATCATATGAGCCATAGTATTTCAGTGGAACTAACTCTGGAAAGGAAATACGTATTACAGTAGCTGACATGAGTGAGATTAATGAAAGTTAATATATATTATGGATGATTATGTAGAAGTAAATAATTTGATAAAGTTAGTATCTGGCATGTCTTTACTACTACTGCTTATATTGCTCAGTATTTTGCTTCTAAGCATTGAAGGGAGTAGTGTGATTTTTAGACTTCTAAATGCTGGTTCTCGTTCCTGAATAAAAGCTGATCAGTTTCAATAGAAGAGTTTTGCAGTCATGTAAAATTCAGGTAAATAAAGTTGGGTATTTATCAAAGAGCAGCAGTTTTTGGATAGAGCATAATGAGTCTCTGATATTTAATTTTGACACAGGCTGTATTAGAGCATCCACATAGATAAAAAATCTGGTACTTAATTACGTTAACTGTTTTGTAATTTAATATAGCTCATAACCCTGTTATTTTAGTTCCAATTTTGACTAAAAGTATAATCCTTTTATGTAACAAACAAAAACAAAACCCCAGAAACTTTATCCTTCACATCTGTTTTATCTTTCATGTAAGCTGGAACAAAATGAGCAGCCTGCCTCACTGAAATGCACCTACACGTGAGGGACAAGTCAGATTGGAGAATGGAAGATGCTGATTAATTTCATGCTTGTTTGAATTGTGTGTCCTGTGGCATCTTAGAGAAAACACCCAAATGGGCCGCTAGTATGTTACTCTGCACAAGGAAAGAAACGCCATACAGTAATACTGTACTATCACACTTTTAATGGATATTAGCCTAATCCTGCCTATAAAGAAAAACAAAACACAGTGGTGACTAGAGAAAAACCATTTGCAAAATAAATCTCTTGTGGAACAAACTAGTTGAGTTTGAAAGCAAAAGGTATGTATATCTAGGATCACAAGTAAAGGGTTTTCATTAAATTGTGTGAGAGCTGAGCATTATGTGGGCTCTAAGTGTTACAGAGACAGCTTCAGGCACGTGCAAAGCAGGCAGCTTTTTCCAGAAGTACATGGACAGGGAAAGGCAAGTAATCCTACTGAACTGCAGAGTCATGGCTCAGATGTCTGTTCCTCCTGTGCCTGTCCCTAGAGGAGATGAGGACCACCTGTTTGAGAAGATCATGCTGCAGCACAGCTGATACCTCTCCTGCCACTTCCTATGAAACCCTAGAGTGTGGCCACCCGTTATGGTGGGAGAAGCAGTACTTTCAAAGGCCAAATGGCAGCTCTTTACAGGACCTCTTCCTTCATCCCATCTCCTCAAAGCAGCGTACTGTGCTTTGCAGGGCTGCCTGTATTGGCTTCCTCCCCCCCTGTGGCAGGGAAAACTCTTCATCCTTCCCACACGTAGAGCAGCACCCTGGGACGCAGTGTAGGGCGAGTGGGTTGCTGCTTACAAGGGAAGTGCTAAACATGAGTGTAATTACAGCTTTTAGAGGGAGGTGGAGGAGGGCTTTTTTGGCGCACAGATTGGCTGTTTGTTGCCTTGGAAAGGGGATGGCTCCTGGCCGCGGAAGTGGGAAGAGGCTGCAGTGCGGGGGGAGTGGTGCAGACAGCAGGACACAACACCCTGGGGAGCTGGAGGACAGGAAGAGAGGTCTTGAGGCAGTGGTGGTAGTTTCCACTCCCAAGGTCAGATCATCCTGAGCAAGGCAGGAAGGGGCTGCCTGTGGGAACGAACAGGAAATTGTGCGAGATTTCCATGCATATGTCCGAGGCTCTTCCTGTTCACACCTGTCCTCATCTCCCTTTTGAACCAGCCCAGCTGCCTGATATTTACCTTTGCCTGTGCTGTCTTGTAGGCTTCACTGTTACCAGAGATTTTTAGTAATTTGACTGACTTTTCAGGCTAGAAAAGAACTTGTTTTCATACTGTTTCTTCTACTTTGGTGATGTGTATATAAACTTTTTTTAAAATCAATTTTTTCATTACACTAGGGGCTTTAGGAAAATAATTGTTTTCCTTGGGTAAGGCAGCACAGTAAGTCTCACAACTCTGACATTTTGAGAGGGTGAGATTATTTTTTTAATTATTTCTATGCTTCACAGTGGATGTGTAATGTTTGTTTAATCCACATTCTAATCATGAATCTGTCACTGGACAATGTTCCCAAACTGTAAACTAGGAATCGGTAATCCATCTGATTTATTTTTGATCATAGAATTATAGGGAAAAAAATCATTGAAATCAGATAATCATCATAAATTATACTAATAAACACACCTATCGGTTACCCCGATCAGATGAAGTGGTTACACAGTGTAAACGTATTGGCTAATTACTTCCCCTCTTAATCCTGCAAAGCATGACGTGATTTTGGGGTTATTTTTCAGTCAGATGGTTTGGCCTGTAAGTTCCTGGAGTTTCCCCTACCTCTGTAGGTGCCTACTGCATTAATGGACACAGAACACTTACCATTCTCAAATTGTAATTCAGGCTTTCTTTTCCGTTGTTCTACTTACTGTTTTCCTCTTCAGCCTGTTTTACTTCATATTGTTTGCTCATCTGACCTTCTGCAGGTTTTCTTACTGATCCCCTTTGGTCAGTATGCTGTACTGTCCTTGTAGGTAAGAAGATGAAACCAGAAAGTGGTGTTGGTTAACTAGATTGTAAAACGTCTGATCTGAAACCCCTGTACTTGTATCACTTGAATTAAGGGACTAGTTTAACTAACGGTTTTGAACTACTTCAGTGTTTTGTGTGTGTCAAATACTACTTTAGTTTCTCCCAGCTTTATATTTCTTGTTTTGGGATTGGATCCTAACTTGCCTCTAGTGGGACTTGGCCAAATTTTGCATTCATGCAGGTGTAAAAGCAAATACGAGAGAGTTGTCTAAACGTGTATAATACAGTTCACCTCCCTTGTTGCCAGATTTCGAAAGTATTATCAGATGTGCATCCAGAGTTGAGCATTGACAGGGAGACCTAATGATTAGGTACAGTCTAAGAACAGCCTCTAAGTACCTGCCTGTAGTTCCATGTGGAAAGGTAATTCTGTTCCAGGCTGACACTGTTCCCGCACGGCCTGAGCACAAAACGCTGCTGAAAAGTGGAAAGGCTGAGTTGAAAGTATATTTAATTGCCAGGAACAAATCATACTGTCTCTGTGGGAAGATGGAGAGGAACAGCAGTGGCTGACAATTCCAGGAAGCCGATGCTCCCGTGGGCCAGGTGAAGCTCCTGGATGTGTGATGCGCTGGGAAGCAGTGTCACCCTGCTCAGAGGGGTGCTGCGATTCTTCTGTAGTTTATTTCTACTTTAGTGTGTTTTTT
>WEKX01002690.1:18704-29616 GCA_013390025.1 Pitta sordida | reverse complement strand
GTTCCTCTCATCCACCAGGCAAGTTACTTGATCATAAATAGCCTGCTGTGTGATGAAGGAACCGGAACAAGAAAACCCATATATGGACTGGGGACCTTCACCAAAGAAGAAGGAAATAGAACTACAATATTTGAACTGCACAACCTGGGACCTGATTGGAGGAAAGAGCATGTGGAAAGCTGGAGCTGCAGATTATTGGCTAATGACATGACCTTTCAGAACCTTTTATAAGAGTTGTAGCTATTCAACAGTAACAAACTTATCGTGGTTTGACCCTGGCTGGATGCCAGAGATTCACCCACAACCTCTCCCGGAGAAAAAAATGGGAAAAAGGTTTATCACAGGCAAAAAAGGCAAGCTACAAGTGAGGAATATAAAGGATGTATTTATTAACTAACAAAATCAGAGCTTAATGTGAGAAGCATCATTTTAAAGGCAACCTTTTCCCCCCACCCCTCCTTCTCCTTAAAACAGATTTCATATTCCCTTATTTCCTCCAGGAGACAAAAGGGGGAGCAGGGTGTCGTGGTTTGACCCTGGCTGGATGCCAGAGATCCACCACAACCAGCAAGTTGGGGAAACCCAGCAGGGGAAAAGCCAGGCACATTGGTATTTCTGACCAGTTTTAGGGTAGGAAACCATCTCACTGCCTTTTCATAAAGTCCTCTCTCTCTCACAAGAGGAAAAAGTCTTTCATGACCCTTTTCCAACATGAGATCCCGACTTAGGGGTGACACCTCTTCCATTCTCTGTTGCCCGAGAGTCACAGCACAGGATGCAGTCTTTTAAGCATTGGCTTCCCTGCCTATCCCAAAGTTCATAGATCAGATGTTACCATAATGCACAAAGCGTCTGTCCAAAGGATCTCTGTCGAGCTCAGCTCTGGCCATGTGTTTCTGGGCTCTAAGACATCTGCAGCTTCACAGCATGATCCTCCATCTTCAGCGTAGCCGCAGGTGGATTCTACATCTCTGCTCTCTCTCTCTATTCCATAGGTTTGCAGGCAGACAGTCTGCTTCTCTATGGTCCATTCTACAAGCAGCAGTGAGACACCTGGAACACTTCCTACCCCTCCTCTGGCTGGCCTGGCTGGAGCTCTGCTGAGCTATGCCTCACCAGCCCTGACCTCATCACTCCCAGGATGATGAGGATGTGAGTAGCAGTTGCCATAGGCATGTTGAGGCCTGTGTTAGGGTTACTGCTGATTAGGGAGGGTTACAGAGCCGGCGCCACCACTGCCAGTGGACACATCTGGCAGCTGTGTAGCCTTGGGAAGACAAGTGGTCTATTCTGTCACCAAGGGAGGCAAGTGCTTACTTTAAAACAGCGCCTAGAAAAAACTTCCACTCCCCTTAGTTTAACTATGTGGTGTGGTTTTTTTTAGTGTGTGTGTAAGTTTTGATTCCAGCTACAGTCACACTTGCTGGGAAGCAGCCTTTGAAGCTCCACTTTAAATGCCTGGGCTGTGGCAGTGCAAGTAATGAATGCTTCCCCGGGTACCAGCAGAGTAGAGCATGGCTTCCACAGCATCTGCTTCACCTGTCACGTGTGTTGGTCCCTGTTTCTTTGATTGGTTGGCTGTGTTGTTTGAGAGTTTTTGTGGAGTTTTTTGTTTGGGTTCTATTTCCACCAATGCAACAGAATTGGCTGTCCCCACTCCCTCCCTGTGCTGTGCATCGGTGCCACCCAGCCTGTGTGGGCAGCTGTGCTGCTATTCCCCACACAAGGACCCTGCCACAGCCCCGACCATGCTCTGGCTGCCCTTTTGCATGGTCTAATGCTTCCCTGCGCCAGCTGACAGGGATACTGAGCGAAGCTCCCAGTGCAGCCAGAATCTGGGGCTCCTCAGGATGCATGGGCTGTGATGTAAGCAGACTGTGATGTGCTGTCCTGGTGCAGGGTGCAGGTTTTCCCTGCAGCTCCGCTGCCATGGAAAACAATGTGTTTCCCTCCTGCACTGGAAGGAGTTGTTCCTGTGGCAGCTGCCTCATGCTCACATAAACTTGTAGCACTCTGATTGGGAACTGGCAGTGGGTGTGGGTTTTTTTGTCCTTTTTTGTTTTTTTAAAAGTTTTTAGTCTACAAACCCAGCTCCCTCTTCTGGGCTGCCGTCAGGCACCTGGAGCTGGGCAGCACTGCCAGTGCTAGGGGACCATACAATCTTAGGCCCCAGGGCAGCTCAGAGGGATCATGGGTGCAGCTCCACGGGTCTGAGAGGCAGAAGATGTGTGGCTGCCCTTTCACAGAATCACAGAATCACAGAATCACAGAATCAGTAAGGTTGGAAAAGACCATAGAGATCATCAAGTCTGCAAGAAGACATGGCCTTAAGCTACTCCAGGGGACGTTTAGACTGAATGTTAGGAAGAGGTTTTTCACAGGGACAGTGATTGCTCATTGGAATGGACTGCCCAGGGAGGTGGTGGAGTCGCTGTCCCTAGAAGTGTTTAAGAGAAGACTGGATGAGGAACTTAGTGACATTGTCTAGCTGGGGCTGTTGGGCTGGATGGTCCTGTGGGTCCCTTCCGGCTCGGAGTGGCCTGTGCACCTGTGAGGGAATTAGGTTTATGTTCACCACTCTGGGGTGTGCGTTCGATCTCTGTACGGGTGTTAGATGGTGAGTTGGACTAGATGATCCTTGTGGGTCCCTTCCAACTCATAGTATTCTGTGATTCTGTGATTCTCTGATTCTGTGACTCAGACCCAATACACGTGTGTTGCTCTATTTAAAGCGCTAACACTCCTTCTCAGAGGTGAACAGCCAAAGGGATGAATATGTCTATTTAAGATTTGTAACAAGAAAAAAAGAAATGTTTGCTGTCTAGTTTTTATCATGTGGATAAAATAGAGAGGATTTGGTTCTTAATATAGAGTTACAGTGTAAAGCAGAGAGATTCTGCACTGATTGTTTTCTCAAACCATTAAAAAAGTTCTTTTAAAAATAAACTTGTTTCTATATTGTTACTTCAATATAGAAATATGGCCACCTTTATCAGAATATCTCACGAGCATTTGCACGAAGGTGGCTTAAATATGTGGCTTCAATACTTGCAGAAGAATCAATGCTTCATAACCGTGATTTCAGTTACTGCAGTGCAAGATTTATACTTATTGCCTCCTGATCCCCTTTCTCTGGAGCTATTGGGTAGTATAAAAAGTGAATATGTCAGCCTGTCAGGTGGGGGACACTAGTGTGTGTGTGAAAAAACTATTATAAAAGAAGTGGTAAGGACAGTAGGTGCAAACAAGATTTTAATACTTGTTTTATTCTTTTGTCTGAATCAAATTTATAACTGTTTTCTGTGGCCAGGATGTAGTGTTGATTTTTTTGTTTTGTTGGGTTTTGAGCTTTTAGTTGTGCTTTTGTATGTTTCTCCACAGAAAATTTAGAATAGACTGCCATTGGGATTTGATACTTAAAAAAAAATTGTATCTGGCATAACAGAATTTCCTCCCTCCCTTTTTCTTTTTTCCTTGTATTATGTACTTGTTTGAAAAAGAGGAAAATTAAAATACATATATGGCTATAAGTAGTGTTAAAAGTGTATAGACGATATTTAATAAATCATTGCTGCTTTGAATTTGAGCTTTAATCTTGTTAAAAGAACAAAAGGAAAAAAATTATTCTCAACCTCAGTTTTCTGATTGCTTGATTTCTTCTCTCCTCACTGCCTATTGCCGGTAATATTGCAGTTCAGGCTGCATTTTAAGCTTGAACCTGCAGGGTTGCCATTCAAACTTAGTGTTTACCAATGGTTACCACAGAGTAGTACCTCAGATATCTTCTGAGTTCCTTACCTCAAATAACTCTTGGCATGAGTAAATTATAAGTTCTAATGGTGAAACCGGATTTCAGCTTGAAAGGAAAACGAATGATTTATGTGGAAGTTGCTTAATGGTTTTTGTGTTTTCTGATTGTCTCAGGGTATTTCACATGATCAAACAGGGTAATCTTTCTCAGTAGAAATAATTTGAAGAGAGTTTTGCAGAGGTGGGTCCCTTCCAACTCATAATATTCTGTGTGTGTGTCTGTGTGTGTGTGTGAGATGTATTTTAGCTGAGCTTTATTATCCAGCTGAGAAAAAAGAACAGCTCTCTTTATTTGAATCTGGTCATCTGTTTGAATATGATCTCCTTTTATTATCTGCTGCAATTTTCACACGTATATTGAATTTATTAATGAAATTAAGTATTTTCATTATCTCTTGATGTTCATATGGAAAATATTTGTTTTACTGGAAATTGAATTTCCTGCTCGTGGAATAGATTGACAAAGGCTGTGTAGTGTGCTTATGAAGGGAAATCTTAAGAATATAAATCTTGAAAAAGCTTAAGGCTTCCTACTCCTCTTCTCTGACTTCTGAGTTCAAATTCATGTTGTCATTCATATTTCAGTTTGTAGCTACATGCGTTTTGGTACACTGAAACAAAGGTCAAATGCTTCTTCATTTTGATCAAGTTTATCTTGAGATTTGAGTTAAAAAGTAAAGTAGATTTTCTAGGCATAACATATGCATCCTTGATACTGTCATGCAATTAAGATACTTCTAAATTGCTGGTTTTGTGTTTTGTAAGTTATTATGTTCTTATACTTCCAGTTTCTGTCATGGCATTATAGGAGCACTGGTACAGCAAAGATGGCTAAAGGAAGATTTTCATTGAACAGATATATAACTGTTTAAGATGTTTCCGAGGCACCACAGTCTCTTTGTGGGATGCATGACTTTTAGGAGGAAGTTTGCACCAATATTCTTAAATTGTTTGTTTTCTTGGATTTTCTGAATCTGGTCTTGCAGAATGTTTTTCTCTAAAGCTATGCAGAGGTTACTGTGATCTGACTCATAAGGACTTCAGCTTAGAAATGTATCTATTTTGAGGTCAGTTTGGGCTGTGCTTCTGGCAAGGCGATCTTCACTGAACAGACCAAACTGTGTTGGGCCAGATCCCTGGGTGGGCGTTCGCTTGGGAGTTGTACTAGATGATCCTGTGGGTCCCTTTCAACTCAGAATAACCTGTGAACATGTGAACCTGTGTTACTTTCCAAATAGGAGAGATTGCAGGATATTTTCTCGAAGATATTTTCCATTTGTGATCACCTGTCTTCTGATTTACCCTCATTACAAGGGAAACAAAGACAATACATGGCAACTTTTTCATTATGTCAAAGGGTTTTCTTAACCTGGGAGTATTTCACTGGTCATTTGTTGGCTTAATACAGATTCTGGCATGAAAAGGAGTTGTTAGAATCTGATTATTAAAAGATGCCTTTGCCTGAATTAAGGTGCAAATGAGATCATATGCCAAAGTCAATTGTCTAGATTTTACTTAACAGTAAATATGAGGTGGGGAGAGAGAAAGAGACAAAGAGGAAGACAGAGAGAGAAAATGAGAGAGAGACAGGTTAAGGAAAAGTCACCACCACATGGATTTGGACAGCATCTCTCGGGTTCCACTTCTGGTCTTCTCAGTGGTGAGGGTCCAACGTCATGCTTTTGGGGTACCACTTTTACATGCTCCAAGCCCCGAGTTTTCATGGGAGTAGATGTTTTTCTCCCAACTTGGACCGGCATATGTATAATGACTTTATTCCTTTCCCATAGCTTGCCTTTGTGGAATTATGTCTGGTGTCCTAATTTCACAGGTTCACAGGTTATTCCAAGTTGGAAGGGACCCACAGGACCATCTAGTCCAACTCCCCACCAACTAGACCATGTCACTNATTGAGTTTTCTGTCAATCCTCACTCCTAAATCCCTTTCCATTGCACCACTCTCCAGCCACTCGATTGTGATGCGTGGGGTTGTTGTGTTTCAAACCTTTACCCTTGCTTAAGTCTGGAATTAACATTTTCCCTTGTCACAGTTCTCCATAGTAGAAATTTTCGTTTGATTAGGTTACTCAAATTAACATTACTAGCCTTTGTTCCTGTTGTTGCCTTCTGCTCTTATCTCAAGTTCCTGTCATGGTGGTTTATCTTATGGGAATTTCCTTTGACAGTGTTTTTAGATAATTAACTGCGTTCTTTAGGAACTCACAGGAGTATAGTATCTTTATAGATAATTTTGGCTGTATGTTATGGGTTAGTGGTTATTTGTATTTTAGCAAGCATAGTGGCTGCTTGACACAAATATTGGAAAACAGCTTTCTAGAAATGGAGACCCTAAGATGAATTTGATTTATTGATATAATTTTGCTTTGCTTCTGACACATGTAGACTTCTTTCAAGTACAAAAGCACGCTTTCATCTCAGTAGAAACTGGTCTATTTTTCTGTATGAGAACACATGAAAATATGAAAAATATTTAAGTAAATTGCTTAAAACAAATAGTGTCTTTTATTTCCTGGTGGTAACTTGTGATCTAAATTAGGATCACAATTAAGAATACATAATTAGTCCAACAATTAAGATTGAGAGCAACAGATGGCTTATTATTTGAAATTCTGTTTCATGAATCAGACGATGAATGTTAAAAGACACTAATAGTCACATTTTAATGTTTTCTGGCTGCAAAATCTATCTGTTTAAAGTCACAATCTTGTTAATAGTATCTGGAGAGATGGTTATGAATTAAGACAAACAGGAAATATATGCATATTTTTAAAAAATACATATGCAGTTTCCTCCTGTAGTCTAAACAGGACACAAGACATAGAATTATGCAGTCTGGAGTGGAGCTGGTACTTCATGTCATCTCCCGTATTCCACAATTTTTATCCCTTATGACATGCAGCTCTGAAGCTAGCCTAACAAAATAGCCCTGATGTTGAGTGGGAGATAGCACAAGTGTAACAGAGAAGGATTAGTGTTATTACAGTGTTATACTAGCCACTGATCGCTTCTCTTCTGAAAAACAGACACCATCTGTATCTTGGCCAAGTGTAACTGGGACACAGAAGGCCCTAATTTCCTTCCCTTTTCCAAAATAAGGTCCTGTATCCTTCCAATGAACTGGCACTACTGGCTTTTAAGTGTACATGTGTATATCTTAAGGCTCGCATGAGAAATTCAGCTGTAGATGGGAAAAAAGTCCTGACTTAGACTATAAATATTCTCTAATCAATTTATAATAGATTTTTTTAGTGCAAACTATAATATATAAATGTAAGGATATTTTGTCAGAGGGGATTTTTTTTTAAATTTTTTTCAATTTTTATGAACAAATGTCATTAAAACTTATGTCTTCCCCTCCAACTTCTTTGTGTCTTAACAGTATTATTTACAGGAGCATAAAAATTATAGAACAGCAATATTCACTCACAACAGGAATTAAGGGCCAGAAAGAAAACATAAAATAGAATTAAAACTGCATGATTTCTAAAAATATGACAAATAAACAATTTTTGTTACTATTTTTTGTTTAAGCTGAACTCCTTGGCTGTGTAATTACAGAAACTGGACATAAGTAACAATTTCTTTTTGTTCATAGTCATGGAAAATTATATTGCAGAGTGCTCAGTAGCAGAAGAGACACTTAAAGTTCCTACAGGGATTAAAAAAACTTCTCTCCTTGTAGATAAATCTAAAATAAATTTCACACTGTCCTTCTGTGTAAGATCTTAGATCTGCAGAGGATTGTATATGAGAAAAAAAAAAGCAGAACCTGGTGTGAAGGAAGATAATGCAGGTATTCCCCCAAAATGCCAAGAATGGTAGGACTTAGGAAAATTTATTTCTAAAGGTGAGAACACTAAGGAAGACTAAAGAATATTAAACCTTACAGTGTTATGAATACCAAGCCTTGGGAAAACAAACATGCCTCTCTGTTCTCCTTCAGGCTTGTATTGTTTCTCCTGCTCCAGTGCCCTGCACTGTCCCTGCCTGCTGCAGGGACCTTCTGAAAAGTCTGGAACCTTATTTTGTTTCTGTGGTAGGGAGCCAGTCCCTGGGGAATACGAGAGGAGAAAAACAAGAACTCATTCTTAGAAGGATGGCTCTCTCTCCTGTGAGATAGTGCTTGTGAGTGAACTTAAACTCCTTAAAAATAAGACTCAGAAAATTCATCTACTCCTATACTAGTTGTACGATTTTTTTTCCCCTCTCCCTTTCTAATTTTGATTTTCAGTTGCACTTCATTCTGTGCTACCTTGAAACATGAGATAGTTTTGCATTTCCCTGGGATTTGCTTATCCAGGTCTGTCCACAATGGAATTGGACTGTCAGTAACCAACCTGCTGTACAAACTGTGGTACAAAGGTTACACATTTTACAGTTACTTTTATTGCAGCCAAGAGAGGTATTGTTGTGATAGCTCTTAGCGGTAGTTCTTAAAGCAGGAAATCTAAAATCAGGCAATAGGGAGGACCATTTAACTGTCATGTTTGCTTGCTAAAGGTGTCTGAGAGTGCTTGAGTGGAGAAGCTGTGGGATTGACCAAACCAGAGCCAAGAGACATCCTGACATATGTGAGATGCTGGGGAACAGGCTGCTTGGTGGTGGTGTTGAGACCAGCAAAGTGCCTGTTCTTTACACCAGGTCCAGGGTTGACGGAAGGAGTAGGGGTGCAATAAAAACCAGGAGGAGGTAGTTAGAGACTTGCTGAGTGTCTTGAATTCTCACAAGTCCATGCGACCAGATGGGATCCATCCTAGGGTGACGAAAGAGCTGGCAAATGGACTCGTTAAGTCACTCTCCATAATTAACCAACAGTGCTGGTTTACTGGTGATATATTGGAAAGTGGCCAATGTGACACCCATCCACAAGAAGGGCAGGAAAGATGATCTGAGTAATTACAGGCTTGTCAGCCTGACCTCAGTTCTAGGCAAAGCCATGGAACAGATAGTCCTGTGTGCTATTATGCAGCAACTTCATAATAACTACGACCTAGCCAGCACGGATTTAGGAGAGGTAGGTCTTGCCTGACCAANGACTAGGGAAGTTACCCTTCCCCTGTACTCAGCACTGGTCAGACCACATCTTGAGTACTGTGTGCAGTTCTGGTCTCCCCAGTTTAAGAAGGATGTTGAGCTGCTTGAGAGGGTCCAAAGAAGGGCGACAAGTATGGTGAAAGGACTGGAGAACAAGCCCTATGAGGAGCAATTGCAGGTACTTGGGATGTTCAGCCTGGAGGAGAGGAGGCTCAGAGGTGACCTAATTGCTGTTCACAACTCCCTGAAGGGAGGTTGCGACCAGGTGGGTGTGAATCTCTTCTCTCAGGCTGACGACACCAGAACGAGAGGACATAGCCTTAAACTATGTCAAGGGAGGTTTAGACTGGATGTTATGAAGAGTTTTTTCACAGAGAGAGTGATCTCTCAGTGGAATGGTCTGCCCAGGGAGGTGGTGGAGTTGCCATTCCTGGAGGTGTTTAAGACTCAATGAGGCGCTCAGCAACTTGGTCTAGTTGTTGGGAGGCTTGGATGGATGGAGCGTAGTGCCCATGGTTCCACGCTTGTGGGCCCGATCCCTGGGTGGATGTTTGCTTGGGAGTTGGAGTAGATGATCCTGTGGGTCCCTTCCAACTCAGAATAACTTGTGTACCTGTGAAGGTCAAGCTGCCCACTACTGCTGCCTCTGGGAGACAGGTAATGAATGTAGATCAGTGACCATTTATTTCTCAAGGAGTTTTTAATCCCTTATGCTGGCTGCTGTAATTTCCAGTCCTCTTCTTCCTTCTTTAGTAGTGATGACAGCAGTATGCCTGGTCTTTTAACTCCTGGCTTTTACCTCCTCTTAGCTTCAGTCTCTTATTACCGGAGTAACATGATTATGTTGCAATTAAGTCTTCTTAGTCTTGGATCAAGGTTTCCCGAATTTTAACTTGAAGTTTTTATCAGACTTGCAGTGTATTGGAAGAAATTTATTTCCTGCTTGCCTCATTTTCTCTTTTTTGTAAGATAATATTGACTACCAGTGCTCTTCTGTGGGTTGGCGCAAAGTATTTTATGTACCTTATAGAAACACTGGAACTCAGATATCATCAAAACATTGAAATGATTTTCTTTAAAAAATACCCCTACTGATAAAGCAAGTGCTGGTCTGATGAAAACTGTGCTTAAACTAGAGCAAAATATTATGTTGTTACATTGTTGACACAGAATTTTTATTATTAATGTGTGTTTTCTACCAAACCTCATATATTGATAGAGAATCATACGGATGAAGCCACAGACTTTGTTTTTTTGTAGGTTAAAAATATATGATGAGTTTAATTTAAATCCTATGGAAGTTCAGGTGCGTATGGAGCTTGGCTCGATTTAGAGGATGTATGCTGTAGCCCCTTTAGAAATCTTTTACTCGTTTTTCATGGTTAATGACCATATGCTTCTTCTGCATTTTGAGACTATGTGGCCTCCCTCTGGTGGCTAATTGAACACCTAAAATTTCTTGTTACTTGATAATGAATGATTCTTTGTAGACTAACTGATGAGATGTCTGACTGATAGAATTTGGATTCAAAGAGAGAGGAGGACAGCTTTTCAGTAAGAGACTTACCATTTATATAAGTGTTCCATGGGAGAGACATGACTGTGTGAGTGAATTCTTGCCATTTAACTGATTCTTCAGGTAAAGAATGACATAGTGTTTGGTAAGAATAAAATAATGTACAAATTAGAAAAGAAAGTTAAATGCATATTGCAAGGATATCCTATGGAGTTAGAGAAATATTCTTATTACAGATGAAAATATATATGAAGTGAAGGATAGTGTTATATTTGGCCTCTACTGGAATATGAATGTCTATGGAATTTCAGTCAGTAAATGAAAATGGATACATATATTTCTAATCTTGATAATTTGTTTTGAGTTTCAACACATTTGTCTGACAGTAAAACAGAAATTAAATTTATTAACCTTATTTATGTGTTCAAAAGTGATTGATCTGTACTGATTTTATAAATAATACTAAAAGCCTGAGCAATTTTGTGTTTACACATATATCTTACAGGAAAGCAGAGGGGAAACTAGACATCT
>WEKX01002690.1:0-14261 GCA_013390025.1 Pitta sordida | reverse complement strand
GGTAAAGTTCTTTTTTCTCTCTCTCTAATTCAAGTATTTCTAAATTTAATTCATGTTTCATCTTAATTGACCCAGGACAATTTGGAAGTAGGCTTGAATACTTTATGCAAACATCTATGCACTTCATGCATGGTAGGAAAGAATTCCCTTCAAGAAGATTCAAGAAGCCCAGAAAAGGAAAAACATATAAAAAGAACTCAAATTTCATGTAGAGTACAGCAGAGAGGTGCTTAGCAACAGTAATCAAAAAAAGCTTTATACTTTAAAAAGTCAGTGCAATGGGTGTTTCCAAGACTTCCTTTGAGAGGAGGGTGAAAAAAATGAACCCAAACATCAAAAAAACAACCCCAAACCAACTAGAAGTGAAAAATTGCTGTGACTTCTCATCTGGATGTAATTCTGAGAGAATTTTTCTTGATGCTTATAATAGCAGGAAAAAAAGGAGTTAAAAATTACAAAGAGTTAAAAATGCAGTCTCCAAATGAATATGAATAATAGTAGCAGCAGATATTTTGTTTCTGGTTAACAGCCAGTTCTAATCTTTTGTCTTCCTTACTAGCTGTACCTTTTACAGGTAATTTATGCTTTAATTGCTCTTCCTCTCTTTAAATGGGACACACTAACATTTTTTCACATGAACAGCTAAAAAGAGCTGTTAGAGGATAGATTTTTGTAATGGTCAATTTAGAGTTTGTTTTTCATCTTTACTTCACTGAGTAGTGTTCAGCACTTTATGTACCTTCACAGAACTTCACAGAATATTCTGACTTGGAAGATGATCGAGTCCAACTCTTAAACAGCACCACTGCCTCCCTGGCAGGAATCGAACCCCCGGTCTCCCGCATGAGAGATGGAGACATTCACCACTGTACTAAAGTGACCCTGATGATGTGTCTCATGAGATTGAATTTTGGAGGGTATTTCCCTGTTTTGTTTCCTCTCATTCACAACTTTTCCATTTAAATCTCATTCTTGTTTCAGTTTTCCCATGGAAAAAAAGTTTAAAAAAATTATTTCTGGTCTTGTCTCACTTTGCAAACCTTAGGCTCGCAATGAATGATCTAGACTTGTGCAGATAAATTGGAGTAGGTGGTATGGAATGTGACTGTAAATCATATCTGTGTCTGAATGCAGTATATTGTGCTAGGACATAGATGTTAGATGTAGTTGGAGTGATATCTGCTTATATATGCATCCAGGTTTGATTATTCAAATCTGTTTTAAAATTAAAACTGCACGTGTCATAAATTACCAGTCTGAAAAAAACCAACCTTTTTGCTTGACAGGACAGGGCATTGTGAGTCACCTGTGTAGGTGTTCCTCTGCCCACCCCACCGACCCTGCCCCATTCTCTCCACAGGAGAGGTCCTTCCTGGGGGTAAACTCCCCCTGGGTCAGGCACTGATTCTTCAGTAACTCTGGAAGCCCTGGAGAAGAGCATTCCTTAGGAATCCTCATGTTGGAGTGTAAGAGGAAGGAGTTTTTTCAGACATTTTAGTATTTCTCTAATGGTTGAAATAAAGGAAACGATTTCTTCTATCTGCTACATATTAATCTCAAGACCTCTTTGATGATAGATACTGTGTTCTGATTGCTATGGAACACTTTCTGACATCATTCTCATGCTTTCAGGAGTTAATGTGAAACAGATTGCTAGCTTTACTTCTGTGGTATTTATATGGGGGTATACATATTTTTCTTAGGCTCCTTGGTTTGGGAGTACATAACATTAATTATATTATAGGAATGTTATGTTTGTTTCTCTCTCACCAGCACCAACATTTTCAGTGTACAGATTCAACTAATTTTAAAAGCAAACCTGGATATATTAAGGCAAACAATCCTCCCTGCTCACAAATAATGACCTTGTGATGTAAGAAAAAAAAGTTTTGAGAATGAGATAACTAATTTTTAAGCACTCTATAAAATAGAGGCAGGTACACAGGACTATGCTTTATAAAATTGGTAGCTACTGAATCTGTTACGGGAATACCAGAATGCAGATCCAGAACAGCTTGTGAGAATTATGGAACAGAGGACTTTATGACAGCCCAGAGAATAGAAGGAGGTGGCAGCCAGATCTTTCTACACAATGTTAACCAAACCCAGTTTTCAGTATGTGCATGCATCAGTATAATAACAAGTGCAATAAGAAAAGGTTGTATGGGTAGGAGTAAAGGTGTGACAGAAAGTGCACTCTTGGAGCACTTTTAAAGCACTTGAGTAAAGTGACAGGCACACTCTTTGCTCAGTTAAAAACTGACTAGATTGCTTGCCTCAGAGATTGGTGGTGAATGATGATACATCCAGTTGACGGCCTAGCTGCTCCCCTGGTGCTCTCCAGAGGCCAGTCCTGTTCAATATCTTCACTGATGATCTGGATGAAGGGATTGAACTTACTTCAGTAAGTTCACAAATGAAAGTTGGACAGCAGCGTTGATCTGCTGGAGGGTAGGAGGGCATTGCAAAGGTATCTGAACAGGCTGGATTGACAGACCAAGACCACTGTCATAAGGTTCAGTTCGGTGAAGTGGCAGGTCCTGCACTTGAGTGTCAACAATCCCATGCGATGCTACAGGTCTGGGGAAAGGTGGCTGCAAAGATGCCCAGTAGAAAAGGCACAGGGCTGCTGTTTGGTATCCAACTGAACATGAGCCAGAAGTGTGCCCAGGTGGTCAAGAAGACCAATGGGAAGTGATTATCCCTCTGTACTTGGCACTGGTGAAGCTGCAGCTGATGTACCGTGTCCAGCTTTGGGCCTTATACTTCAAGAAAGACATTGGAGTGCTACAGTTTATTCAGAGAAGGGCAAAGGAACTGGAGTTCTATGAGGAGCAGCTGAGGGAGCTGAGGCTGTTACACAGAGAGAATAGGAGGGTCAGGGGAGACCTAATTTCTCTCTACAACTACCTGAAAAGAGGTTGCAACCTGGTGAGGGTTGGTTTCTTCTCCCAGGCAGCTGGTGATAGGACAAGAAGAATTGGCCTCAAGTTGCAGCAATGGAGGCTCATATTAGACATTAGGAAGAATTTCTTCACTGAAAGCATGATTAAGCATTGGAAGGGACTGTTCAGGGAGGTGGTGTGGTCAGCATCTGTGGAAGTGTTCAAGACACAATTGGATATGGTACTTAGTGCTACCATTTAGTTAACATGGTGGTGTTTAGTCGAAGGTTGGACTTGATGGTCTTAGGGATATTTTCCAACCTTAATAATTCTATGATTCTAAGGAAATAATGCAAATTTTGTGGAGTAATTTCCTAAACATTTGACAAACTAATCCTGAAAACAAATAGCAGCCCCATTGAGTTTTTGTAGATCAGATTACCAAAGGATTAATCTTAATTATGAAGTGCATGAAAGTCTGCATTGTCACATAATTGTGCATTATTATTTGAATACATTTAAATATTCTGAGTTATACCAGATAAAGAATCCACCAGCATTCTGGGATGTTGAGAGAAAATTTTCTTTACAGCATGGAGAGGATATTGTGTGAAGAATTGTATTTTTCCAGGTAACATGTACCAAGAGATAAATTACATGGGGAAATTTGATGTTTCTCTTAAGGTATATAAATATCAATTTATGTATAGTTTAATATTTTCATTGTTGAAGTGCATGAATTTTCTGTATGGAAAGATGGGAAGAACAACTTTACTTAATAAAACATTTGATTTATCAAAGAGTGTAGGTGAGAGAGATGAGAATATGCTGCTTAAAAATTTTAGACCTGTAAATATCACCAGTACGTTACAGTGTGGGTGGAAGAATGATCTCACTTTGTATATTTGCTTTGCTGTCTCAGCATTCAATCAGAGAAGTTAATAATTCAGTATAGCAAGCAAATAAAAATCTCCATCTTCAGATCCCACTGTGATTTAGTCTTCAAGTACAATCCAGAGTCTTAATTAATGATTCTTGTCATTTTGCCTACTCTCTTGTTTAATACTGGTTCAGTACTATATTGCTCTTGGAGTTAGTTTATGAATATACTCAGTGAAAGGAGTCATTCTTTCAGTACACACTAACACTAGGGGTGCTTCTATGCTAGTAGTGAGGTGAAAATGAAATAAAAAATATTGCCAGATGGGTTTAATATTTTTTATTTTATTTGGATGTTTGAGATTATGCTTTCATAATAGTTCCCACTCAATTAAAAAAATAATGCCTTTAAAGGAGCTATAATTAATTACAAAGATTTTGTGTGTACTGATAAAAAGTACAAATAAATTTCATGTTAATTCACGTTGATATGAGTTAAAGTCAAAGTCTCATGACAGGAATACAAAATAAGTTGTTGGTTTTTTGAATTTTTTCATGTTCAATCAGTTTCAGGATTATTAATTGATAGGGATATAGTTACTCATATTAATTAGAGGGAAAACTACTAAAGATATACAACATGTTTAATATAGAACAACCTTAAGATTTCTGTGTTGGTTTTGTTCAGATTTTTTTGTTCATTAAGACAAATTCCTAACTGCTTTGGCTAGGAACCAAGTAGGAATGCATCACGTTTTTAATGAATAACATTAAGTATGTTAAAAAGTTCTGAAATGCTTGGTTTTTTTCAGAATCACATGAATCACACATGCACCCTGATCTAAGTGGTCTGACAAGTTTTCTCAAATATGCCTGTTCAAGACTATAACTGGATATTAAAAAACATTTTCCCCTCTTGATGCTCTGACTCCATCTCTAGAACCTGTGAATAATAGAACTCATTTTATTCTTGTTACACTGTCAGTGACTGTAATAACTGGCCATGCTACATGTAGTGCAAGAGGAGTCGATAGGGAAACGAGAACAGGAGTGAGGAAACTAACATTATATTATCTCTGAAATTTCCCCAACCTATACGAAACTCAAGCCAATATAAGTATTAAAATGAGTCCCACTTATAGGCAATGGTGTTATATTTTAATAAAACCTCTTCTTGTCTTGTCATGTTTTCTCTCATATATTGCTAATTAATGATTATAGGAGAGAGCTCCCTTGAGATAATGCACGGGTTTAATATCAATTTGAAAAAGATTTTCATTGGATGTCCGTTGGCCTTTCCACATTTAAAATGTTTTGTGAAGTTGCCTGTGCTGGCAGAGGACTTGACAGACTGGTTTTTCCATCCTGTGTTCAAGTACAGAGGTATTGTTTTTCTGAATTATGATGGCACAATTATCCTTTAATTGTTTATAAAGAGAACCTGTTGTCTCTTATTTCAAACAAATATTCCTTATATGACAAAAGAAATAGAACCACATCAGGTAAGTTCTTCACAAAGACAAGGTTACAATAGGTTGTACATAATACAAAATACATGACTCTTGGAAGAACAGAAACCTTAATTCAGACAATGTTATACAAGGAACAAACCCCAATTTTTTACAAAATACAAAGCTTTTATGTTGAACTCAGAAACTTAAGCCAAGTACTAAATAAGTTTCAAACAACGAAATTATAAATGACTGTTGTATGAAAGTAGGAGAGCTAAGATAAGAAAAACAAGAGGGATGGACTTGGTGGACAAAGTAATTTTTCTGTTTTGTAAAGTATTTATGAAAAATGTCTCCCAGGAAGAGAGCTGAACATTGGTGCAAAATGTGAAATTAAGATCTCTTCACGGACTATCCCTGTAAGTTTGATATCACCCTCCAAATTTTATATACCTTTTTGTTCTAATCTATAGTACATATTACAAGTGAAGTGAANACAGTACTCAAGATGTGGTCTGACCAGACCTCCCTGGTCTGACTGACCACACTGTTCCTGATGCAGGCCAGTATGCCATTGTCCTTCTTAGCCACCTGGGCACACTGCTGGCTCATATTCAGTTTTCTGTCGATCATAACACCTAAGTCTCTCTCCACTTCACTAATCTCAAGCCACTCCTCCCCCAGCTGATAGCGGTGCATGGGGTTGTTATGTCCAAAGTGAAGAACCCGGCACTTGGTCTTGTTAAACCTCATACTGTTGGAGCCTGCCCATCTCTCCAGCCTGTCAAGGTCCCTCTGAAGGGTCCTCTTACCCTCTGGCAGTTCAACAGTTGTAATGGATTTAAATAACACCTAAATGGGCCAACAATATTTCTGATCCATTGATCCTAGCTCTGCAATGCTTATACATCTTTTAGTTTGGAAAATGTATCTCTAACATGACAATTGAGTTTCATAAGAATGCCACAGACTGAATTGTTATGATTCATTAATGCAGTGGATTAGACATAGTTTATTACTTAATTTATTTTAGTGATGTATTTATTAATAAACTTAATTTTCTTCTGATCAGCTGGGAGTCTGCTCTCTGCTGTCTCTCTGAAGTATCATTTTGACTGGGAATAATAAAGATTCTTTAGGAGTTAACAGTAGTGTAACTAATTTTGCTTTACAGTGCTTTGAATTTTGAAATTCATTTAAATTAGTTTTGAATATCTGTCGCCTGATTAGTCATTTTAATCTGCTTTGCTAGGAGAGACACTTTGCACAAATAATTGAATAACAACAGTTCAGTGTAGACAAAAGGTGTATAATAGGAGGAAATGTCTTCTGGAAATACACAGCACTCAGAATCTCAGTGACGTATGTGCCTGCAAGAAAAATATTAAGGTAAAACATATTTGCGTAAGGTTTTATTAGTTGTGGCAGTCACAGATCTGACTCGCACAGGAAATTTTAAGAAATTTAAAAGAAAATTATCTTTATAATACTGTCTTTGATCTTCTTCTTGTTTTTAATCTAGTGTTCTGTGTTGTCTTGCTCCCAGGGAGAATCCTTGTGTGAAATCTGAAATTAGGTGCTTTAACAGGCTTTGAATTACTGTCCTCTTGAAAATCCATTATGTGTGAATGCACATGTATGTGTGATTACATTTGGCAGACCAAATCTTATGGAATAGGAGTCAAACCAGTTAATGGATTTGCAGTTAAATTTTCAGAGTAACATTCATCTGTGTCAGCTCTGCTTTGAGTTAAAATGAAATGAAGGAATATATTTCCATCTTGGATTCTACCATCACAGTTTTTTGTTGAAAATAATGGTTCCAAGTGATCTGCTGAGAACAGTAGTGTATGATAGTTTAGTATTTTTACAGCATTACAAAATTTCTATTACCTTTTGTAATATTAAACTAAGTTCTTCTTAACCTTAAAATCATTATTTACTTCAGCTTATTAACAATGTTTAAAAGTATGTTTGCTCCATACTCATCAGTACCCTAATTTAAGCTAAATGGTCATGACAAGTCATTACAACTAGTTAAAGTGCAATCTACAGTATTATCGAACAGATAGGAACATATTTTTGAATCTGACATGTTCACAAGCTGGTGAAGTTTAATAGGCGTCACAGTCCATGAGTAGCATCCAGTATTTCTTCTCTAACTGCAACATTCTGGATTACAAGAAATTAAACTAAAAAATTCAAACTTTATTTTACATGGCATCCTGATCTGATTAACTTTCTTAGGGGTTGGCATATCAACTGGACAAAAACCCAAGAAAATTTAAAGACAACATTGTAAATGCCACAATCAGCACTCTGAATTTTGTAATTACTCNGAAAAACATCTGCAGCTTTTTTTTCAGCTTGATCTCTCCATCTTCAGTCGTGGCTTAGATGGATTTTGCATTACTGATTTCTGTCTCCCTAGTCCATAGGTTTACACCATGGTCGGTCCAGTTCACGAGCAGCAGCAGGATGCCTGGAAGAACATTCCTACCCCTTCTCTCGTGGGCCTGGGGGCCTTCGGGCTTTCGGCTTCTTGATGCAGGTTCTGAACCGGCACTCTACATGTTGCTACTGAGTTTTTTTTAATTCTCTCCCAAATAGGTTTATTCACAGAGATGTCTCTATCTCTGTAACCTTGAATGCCATGGCAGCGACTGAGCTGGCCCAAGTAAGACCTGAGCTGTTAACCCCCTCACTGCCAGAGCAGCAAAAAACCTAAACCAGAACATTCACCATTTGACCAAATAATTTCATAACTTCAGGAGTACAAAATTTACCCTGTTCTTGGTTTGGATGCTGTTGTTAGTTACATGAAATTATTTGTGCTAAAAAGACCAAGTAGAAGAGAGAGATCAATTTTGCATGCATTTTGTCATCACATAATAATTCTGCTAATACAGTGAATCCTCTCTGTATGGTGACATCTCCTTCATGACCTCGCCCATTTGCGAAGCAATTTTTTCGCAAATATTATTCAGCCGTGTGCGAGCTCAGCTGCCTGAGACATGTGCAGTTTGACTCTGCTCTGCCAAGGGGTGGTGCCGCGGTGCCTGTGGGGCGGGACTCACCCCGCCTTGTGGGGAGGTCCCTGAACAGGGAGACTGCCTCACGAAAGTGAGGCAAGCTGTGTGCTGGGAGGGGGCTTCTGTTCCCCTGCCCTCTGGGGCCGTCCGGGAGCACTGCCCCTCTCTCACAGGACCGGTGGATGTTAAAGGGAAAGAAACTCCCTACCAACCTGACCCCTCCACCCCCCCACCCCCACGGCGGCTCGGGCATGGTGCAGGGCGTCTTGGGCATGGTGCAGGGCGGCTCGGGCACAGCGCAGGGCGGCTCGGGCACAGTGTTTAGAGACCTGCGACACCCTGACCCGCTTCTGTGTGCTCCGCTGAGACCCTGCGCAAGCACTGGGACTGGGGCTGGGCTGGGGGGGGAGCAGAGGCGTGAGGTTTGGGCTGTGTGCCCACACGGTCACAGCAGCCACTCAGAAACGGTTCCCTTTGCTCGCTTGTGCCAAGAGAGACAAGGAGAAGGAGCAGAGAATTGTCCGCACCGCTCCAGAGTTCTGTGGAGTGGGACAATGGGCATGGCCTGCATGCACATTAACGACCTGCAGTTCTTTGTGAGGTTAGGATTTCGTGATGGCATTGGCCTGTCCCTTTCCTGGCGATGGAGAAGGTATAACTGTAGTTCAATTCTTGAGAGCATTGCAGACAACCTACAACACAGACTTTAGTGAAGGAATAAGTCTTGTAAAATGTATACACAACAATTTACTTTTAATTTACTGAATTTGGTGACTTAGTCTGAGACTCAAAGTCACATAAGAGAGAGTGCATCTTGAGTCATTCTCATTTTGATAAGAAACTGTCTGACATTTTGAGAAATGACCTACTCTGTAAGCACAATCAGGGTATATAAAGGCTCTGTGATACAAAAGTGTTTTCTTATTCAAACTGAGCTCCTGTTCATAAGCTATCAACTGAGTTGTGAATTTCAGCTGATAAAGTTGGGCTGAGTTTTTTCATGAGCTTGTCTTGAGGTATTGTAGAGGACCATATTGGCAGGATATTCAGGTACACAGAATATGAATTCTCTTGTGAAAATGTGAACAAAATGAATGATGTCGCTATAAGAACTGGTTTCCTGGGGTGATTCAGATGCTTGATTTTCTCAGGAAGTGGTATTTAATATTGATGTTTTCTTGGAAAAAACATTACAGTAAAATATAGTTACAGAATATCTGTGCATATCAGTCAATGTAAACAGAGAGCATATTAATGAGCTTGCAGAAAAGTGAAAAAAAATTCAGTGTCTGATATGAAATTGAGACCTGAACTTTCATCTATTTGATGCAGCCTGAGTAATTCCCTCCCAACTTCAGCAAAATCAGCTGCTTGCTTCCTCAAATATTTTGATAATGTTAAAAGTTTGCATAATCCAATGCAGTGACCATGTACAGATTTGAAGGTCACTGCATCACTCAGGTGTTTGGACACTGGGAAATGTTAGAGGATGCTGCATAACAATAAAGGTGCAGCTGCTCATTTGGCTTCCTGGAAGTGATTGAGAGGATAGGACAATTCTCTGTCCCCTGCAGATTAATTTGATCTCTGTGTTAGATGGCAGTCACTCCATGTTCATTCCTGATCTCAACAATCCTTTTAGACATATCATACTTCTTATTCTTTTGATAGAATCGTTTTGCTTTATAAAAATGTGAGAATTTTGTCTTTTTTGCTTACTCTTGCATGACTACATTTGCATTTGGAAATTGTTCTTCTGTGTATACAGCTTTTTTATGTGAATTTCAAATTACGCTATAACTTTCTAATGTCTTTCTGTTTTCTTAAAATTCATGTCATGATGTGAAACATTAGCAGACTTGTAGTAGTGAGCAAAGTAATCAGAGGAATTTTGGCGATGAACGAATTACTGAAAAGAGTAATTTTTAGTAATATATTTATTCTAACCATTTGCTTAAATGTTAACTTCAGCATTATTAAACTATTTTGACTGATGAGGGTCTCCTAGAATTGGTACTAAAACTGTAAAGCTGTATCAGCTGACTGAAGAAGTCAATCTTCCATCAGTATTTTGCTGTTTTGACAGGAAATAATACTGAATAGGTATTGTAAGTAAGACCATCTATGACTGAGAAGGACAATTACACAATTTATATGACCTAAATAAAAGAAATGTTGTGGCTCCTTGAAGTGGAAAATCACTTTAGAGTCAATGTGTGAACTTCACTTGTTAAATACATGTAACCAATCTGATTTTGGAAGATCTAGTCTAACTGGAATATCTGTTAAAAAAGTGTTAAGGTTTGGAGTGAGATTTTTACCCTCCCACCAATTCCAAATAAATTGATTTTCCTCCTCAAAGGGAAANACTATATCATGCCAACCTGAGACAAAAAGGTTTCCCAATTATAATACATAATAGAATGAAAATATTTTCAAAGACATCAAAGTAAAGCTTGACTTCTGTATTATGTTTTTCTTTTAAATGTAGCTCAAATAATTGTTCTCTACTTTTCCTTGAGGGCACAGGGAAGGGTTTGTGTTTCATGTTTAGATAGCTATACAAAAGTGTGATTAAAAAAATAGTAATGCTGATAGATTCCTATAAAAGATTTTGCATTTAATGATGTCAACTTTTTAATGTAGAAAATTCCTCTTCTTTTCTTCTCCACAAGAGTAGACTGATCTTTTACTTCTTGATCAGTATTATTTTTCTGTTCCTTATATCTGGAACACAGTTGTGAACATTTGTGCTATTTGCTTTTATCTGGCATTTATCAGATTAACATTTGTACCTGACGGTTTGCTGAATTATTTTTTACCTATCAACAGATTTTTTTGATTGGGTAAACATTAATGTGGTACACATATTTTGTTAGCCATCTAAGTATTTTTGTATTTTTAATATTTTAAATATTTATATATTTTTATTTTGTTTTAATACTTTCGTATTTTCCGAGCTACATAGTAGATCTATAGAAACCTCTTGTAAATTATGCCAGGGCTCTTCAAAGTTAACAGTTTGCTAAGACTTTATCAACCTCAATTTAGGTGTTCTATTTCCTTGTTTGTCTGAAGATGATAATTGGAAGAATTGTGTATGATATTTTTCTTGTTAATATTTTTTTTTTATTCTACAGAATAAAAACATGAATAGAATACACTTCCTGTTTTCCCCTGTAATATCCATTGTGACTGGGAACTCATATATCCCAAAGTTGATGATACTATAAATAAGAAAAAGAAAGTAAAAGTGGACATTTTAACACATGAATTACAAAGAAACAGCAAAAACCCAGAACAATTAAAATGCCAAAGCTTAAACCCACAGTACCTTATCAATAATTGTTCATGATGCTAGTCAAATATAAAGGGTTAAATTGTAATTATAGTTATAAAAATTAATATTACAAGTAAGTATTCTATTCTGCTTTTAGTCGCATTTATAGCCATATTTTTATCAGGTGAAGATGATGGATTTTTCTTACTTTCAGCCAAATGTATGCAGAAAAAATATAAGAAACTATTTCTAAATGATTTAAATTTCCAAAGAATATAGTTTTACACTCAAAGAAAAACATCTTATTAAATATGTATTTCTTCTGATATAAAAGGAATATTGAATTTTAAAGGACTATATAGTCTACCATGGAAATATGTCACTAGAACAAATAGGTATTAATGAGTGAGGCACCCAAAATTATGGTTGACACTGTTTATTCAGGAAAGACTTGACAGTGGTAAAAACTATCACGTAGAAAATTGGACTTTGCATTTGATGTATTCCAATCAATCCCAGATGTTTTTATGATACATGAATCAACTGAAAACAAGTCATACATCAGTTAAATATAATTACTGATTTCAGTAGCTGAGGCAACCATGCAAGATTCTTGAGTTTCAAGGCTTGTTGTCTCTCATGGATTTTTTTCTATCCTACCTGTGTACATTTACTGACATATCTTTTAGGTTTATTTTTTTCCAGTACAACCTTGTTGTCCTTGTGTTTTACAAGCAGCTCTAGGTAAAGCATAGAACAGACAAGTGTTCTGTGGCACTCTAGATGAATTGAATGTCCTGAAGTTTATATACAAGGCATCAAAATGGTTTAATGTGCAGTTCATACATATTTTTTCTGGGCCTCTCTAGAATCAGCATTGCAGAATTGATTAATCTCCCTATTTTTGACAAAACTGTTATTCAATTACACATTCAAAACCATAATATTCCTTTTAAAATAATGCATTGATTGTATTTGACATTCACTGATATTCTAGATGCTAGTAAAACTGATGTTCTAGCCATGTAAATGGCCAAACATTACCTGTAGGTTGTTAAACAAGCCCACTGAACAAGTTAAAAAACCCCTTGTGTTGTTTCCATAGGCTTTGGGTCAGTGTGGAAATTCACAGAGTAACATGGAAGAGGTCAAGCTCAACAAGACCTTCCACTTAACGCTTCCACACTTTGTGTTTCAATACCTCAGGTTTGTTTTTTTGTTCTCCATCTTTACTCTATTTACCATATTTACCACTACTTTGTGGATTTTGCTAATTATGTCATCTTTCTGGAACCAAACCCCTGAAATATTTGTGGAATTACTGTATATATTTCAAAACTTTTAACTACTGCTGTGACGTTGCCTGAGGCTTTCTTTGGACCACTACATTTGGAAGAAATCTGAAATTTGTGCAGCATAAAGAGGAAAAAAAATAGTTCTCCCCTTCCTTTATTTCTTCAATTCTACACAAATTGTCTAACCAAAAATACACCATTTTTCCTGGGTGTTTAGATTTTAAGAAAAAGAACAGTTGCAGACTATTAGGAAAACTCATCAATTAGGATTTCAGAGAATATTCCAATGCTCCTGCATTTTGACAAAGTAAGGGACTACTTTCTATTTTCAATTATCTGAACAGTCCATGTCTCCGTAATAATGTCAGTTAATTCAATGAATTGCAGAGCCAGCTCCTATGTTAGTAAGGAAACATTATGTAATAAATGGGTCAAGAGAAAATGTCTGTAAATGGGAAATTGAAACTGTGATGTCATGAAATCCTTCAACCTCCTACTTGCTGCAGAATACATCAGTAATAAATTAGGTTGGATGATGTCATTATTTTGTTCCCTTTCTGTCATGCACTGTTGGAGACTTTTGTTTTATGTTGCCAGTGTTTTGAAGTGGTAGCAGATTATTATCATTACAGTGCATTCTAAACCATGTGTTACTGAATAATTTTAAATTTCTGTTCTAATATATTCCTATCACTGCCATTATAATTGCAAAGATCTTACTGTCTCTTCAGTTAATTGTAGAAGCTCAATGATGTTGTCTAACTTGCAATGATGCAGAAGAAAATATGCACTTACATGCTGCTATTATTCAAATTGAATTTGCAAGTTGAACACTAAAAAGTCGTCAGTTCACGGCATATTTTATACATAAATCTAAACAAGGTGCTGAACTGCGACATCCAGAACAAAAAATTTATATAAGCAGGTTGCTGACCTTGTTATCAGTAATACACAGGGCATTCTGAGGCTATAAAGTGATACAATACTCTGTAATCCTTTTAAATCCAGACCTTGCTAATATTACTTTTGAATTCCTGATCTCATAAACCAGTACGTACTTCCTGGACACCATCTTAATGCTGCATACAAAATCCTGCTTTCCTCATTTGTTTTCCTATGGCTGATGCCAAAACATACTTCCCACATTGACTTCTTTTTTGAGTGACCTGCCAGTAAGCACTACCTTCTTCTAGATCAGAAGACACAAATAATGTCCAAGAATAAAAGTCAATCTTATGCAGTTCAAATATGGTTTTGTTTATTTCATTCTGCTTGGAAAATAAGGAGTGAATCGTCATGTCTGGATAGTGAAGTTTTTTTATATTTTAATAGAATAATTCTCAGGATGTAAACATAAGCAGTAAAATGAAATTGCTGTTTCAGAAGTTAGCTACAAATCCATGAAACTTACTTACACTGCCCCTTCCCCCTAACTGAGG
>WEKX01002689.1:25344-87880 GCA_013390025.1 Pitta sordida | reverse complement strand
AAAAAAAAAAAAAGCCCAATCCCTAAAAAAATGAGCCTGTTCCGGTGGGAACAGCCAACACGTTGAATAAAACAAACACACGCGTGTTAAGCCCTGGGGACGCAATTAGGCTCGGAGAAGAGGGAAGCGGCGTTTAACTCCTGGAAAAGGAGATGGCAGAGGGCGAGAGGAAAAGCGGAACAAAGCCGGTGCCTGACACTGTCCCTTGGGATGTCTGTCCCCAGGGGGATGAGCCCAAGCGGCAGCAGGGTGCCAGCACCTGCCCTGGCACCAGAAGGAGAGGAAACCTCTGCCAGCAGTTGCCCCATCCTCCTTATTTCCACTCTTGTGCTCCCAGGAGTGTGGAGCACCCCGGAATCACTCGCTCCACCTTCACTGTACACCTCAAAACAAAGGTTGCCCAGCTCTAAGCACCGACCAGCTGAGATCTTCCCTCCACCAGCTTCTAATCTGAGTTTCCCCCCTGCCACAGCCCATTTTATCCCTCCATCCCACCACGGCACAGCTGCAGGGATGTCCCCAGGGTGGCCAAAGCCCCACCAGCCCTTCTGCTGCCATTTCCATCAGGTCCCTCACACCTAAAAACACACGTGGGGGAAGAAAAGCTCCTGCTCAATATTAATACCAAGTCAGTATTACCCACTCCAGTAGCTTGTGTCGGGTTTTCACGCTTTCCTCCCCACCTTCCTGCAGTTTTTCCAGCAGGGCATCTCTGAGGATTGAAACTGGACTCTTCCCTCTGTTCCCTCCCCAAATCACAGCTCCCACTGGTCATCAGAGCTCACAGGCTTTTCTTCAGCAACAGAGGGAGACTGAAGCTCTCAGTACTGCTGGTTTTAATTGCAAGTCAGAGCCAGGGATGAATTTAGAAAGAGGGAATAGAAAAACCCACGGAGTTTTAAGTGACAGCAAAGCTCTTTGATATCAAAGCCAGCAGTGACAGATGCAGGAGCCCGCAGCGCTCTGCTCTGGGCCAGCGTGTCACCGTGCTCTGCAGAAAGGCTTTATGGACGACTTATCCCACATCAAATTCAGAAAGTTACATATTGGAGTGGAAAAAGGAAAAAAAAAAGGGGGGGAAAAACAGCACCACCAGGTCCCGGCACAAACTCCTGAGGGAGCTGCTTTGCAGACTTCACAATCACAGAACACTGCTCAGACCCAAAGCAGGATGGAGGCTGAGGGATTGCCTCGGCATTCCCAGGGTTTTTAACCACGTTTCAGGTTTTTAACCACACCTGGCTGTGGCAGCGATCGCACCGTGCTGGCTGCACAGCGAGCTGGATGTCTGCTGGTGTGCTTGGCAGGGATTTGCATGTTTAGAGGGCAGATGACAGTTTGATGATGATGACGACTCATTAAAGTGTCCCGAGCGTTGTTTATTCCCCGAGCAATCCTACCTAAGGAAACGGGACTTTTCCACAAGTGGTTTTGTGTTAGGAGGCGGCCACTCAAGTGTCACCCAAATTACAGCTACGGAAAGGTTTGGGCAGCAACCACTGCGGCTTTTCAGAGGCATCTAAATCACAGCGTTTTTAGAATGACTAAAAAAATACCCCAAACAACCACTTTTCCCTTCGGTAATGTGATTTAGCACTCGTCCTTCGGCAAAGTTACCTAAGCAGAGCACCGCCAGTTCTGCAAAAACAAAATCTGAGGTCTGTCTCATACAGGTAAATAAAACAACACCAGGCTAAGCCTGATAATTCTGCATTAAATTCCACCAGCCGTGACCCAACTCTTACCTCAGCTCCCTCCTGCAAGAAACACCAAACTAAACCAAGAGGTGAATTACACAGCACCAGGCTAAGTCTGATAATTCTGGATTAAACCCCAACTTTGCACCTAAAATCTGACCCTCTTACCACAGCTCCCTTCTGCTGAAACACCAAACTCCTCACCGACACTTTTCTTTAGGCCAACACAGAAAACTTTCATTGCGGATCCTTTTCCTTTTAAGCCCAAGACATCTTTGTTTTCACGCTGACTCAACACAGAACTAAATCTTGTTCTAATAACTGTTTACAGCCTTAAATGATTTACTACAGCTTTACTAGAAGTCGGGGCACCACGAGTTTACAGAGATAACTTATGCCACCGGGCGAGTCAAGCGAGGGCTCCTCGAAGCCCCGACTCGTGTTTCTGTGTACATTTATTGGAACAAGCTGAAGCTGTTCCAAGTGCCAAGGAACAACAGGAGAGCTGGGGAGGAACTTCCTCCGCGGTCCATCACTCTCACAGAGTGGCAGCTGCAGGAAAGCCACAGACATTTCAAAAGCAGAGATGGATTAGCCAACACACCCCCATTGCAGCAGGGGAGCGCAGGGGTGGCAGCAGGGACTGAGGCTGCTGTGTAGACAGGACTCAAGCCTTGCCTTGCTGTTTCCCTTCCTGCTTCCTCCCCCAAAAAACCCCCCAAAACACCAAACGGCAACAAGCCAGGTGAGAAATCCTGGGTCAAGTGATTTATCCCGTGGAGAGGCAGTGACCAGGCAGAGGAGGGACAAGGCTACACTCACACACTTAAATGGCAACTCCTGCAAATACTGGAACAACCTGGGGGGGGAAAGCCATATATACACCCTGTAGATTGTTCACATGCATGTTTGGGCAGAGAAATTGAGGATGCCACATCCTGGAAGCGTTAGGAGGGATGAGGCTCAGAGCAACCTGGTCTAGTGCAAGGTGTCCCTTGCCTGTGGAATGAGATGGTTTTTAGAGGGTTCCTTCCATCCCAAAACCATTCCATGATTTTATTGCCAGCAACACCACAGAGCCTCGAGAGCGAGAACGAGTCACACCACATGAAAAAGCAGCAAAGCGAAGCTCTAGGGAAGAGCATCAGTCCTGAAACAAAACTTCTCCCATTAAGCCGGGGAAGGGAAAAGCTCCGAAGGCGCAACGCTCCCTGCGAGGAGAAGCACAGGCGAATTCTGAGGACAGCGGCAAAGCTGCTGTGCCACCTACAGTCACTTCTCGTCCAAACCAAAGAAAGTTCCCCTGTCCCTGTCACTCCGCCGAGTGTCACCCAGCGCTACCGCCATGGTTAAGGAAGCGCTTCCTCTGCTCAGACACAGGGGAGGGAGGCGCCGCGGAAAACAAACCTTTAAAAAAGTTCATCGTGAATCACAAAGTGAATTTCCAAGCGCATTTAAAAAAACCCACCCTCTCCCCACCTCAGTATCTCAACTCAACTCATCGCTGGGGTCTTCCCCAACGCGCGCGGTTTCCCAAACTCTTGACAGGAGCTCGGCTTGAGACAGCAGCAGTTTCACTTTTTTATCTTTTTCTTTTCCCCCTTCTTGTTTTTGCTGCGGCTTTTTCACAACACGCTCATGCAACCGCATCCGCCGGAGCGCAGCCGAGCACACACCGAGCCCTCCCCTCCCCTCCCCGGGTACAAACAGCTACAAGCGAAGGGAATAAAACACCCCCAGGAACCCCCAGCCCCGAAAATCCCAGCGCTCCTCCATCCTCCGGTACTCCCGTCCCACCGCATCCCCGGGCTGGAAACGCCGGGGAGCCCAGGTTTGGGGGTGTCACCCCCTCCAACAGGACAAGCCACGACGCAAGAGATCTCCCCGATAANAGGAAATAAGCGGGATAACATCCACCCCCCCCCCCCAGCCCCCCCTCCCCAGCGCATCCCGCCGCAACAGGCAAAGCCCGGGGTGCGAAGCAGAGGGTGGGACGGGGACACCCCGCGAGCTGAGGGGGTCACACCGGTCCCTGTGTCCCTGTCCCTCACCGCAGGGCTGGAGGTGGAACACCCGCCGCGCTGCCATGGCCGCTCCGCTTATCCCGTGCGCTCCATCGCCGCCCGCTCCGCCGATTTGGGGGGGGGGGGGGTTTTTAAATTTATTTTCCCCGCCAAAAATAACTTTAAAAATTCTTTTTTAAGAGAGACACAACTCAGATCCCCCAACCCCTACCAAAATAAAATAAAAAAATAAAGCAACTCCGGAGAAAGTCCCGGGTCGGGAGCGCGGGTGGAAGGGGAAGGGACGAGCGGCGGGAGCGCCCGCTGGGTCCTAAAGCCCGCCCGCCGCCCGGCCCCGCCAGACCCGCCGAGGGGGCTCTGGGCGGACCCCGGTGCCCTTCTTTATATAATATACAATATACCGGCTTGGAAGGGACCTCAGACCAGCCAGTTCCACCCCCTGCCACGGGCAGGGGCACCTCCCACCACCCCGGGTTACGCTAAACCCTGTCCAGCCTTGGGCACTTCCAGGGATGGGGCAGCCGCAGCTTCTCTGCCCAACCTGTGCCAGGGCCTCCCCACCCTCATTGTAAAAAAGAACAACAAACCACAAACCCTTTATCTATCCATCACCCCTTGTCCCATTGCAACAGGCTGTGCACTGAGGCTCTTCATTTCAATGAAAACAAATTCATCAGTTCTCACTTTTCCAGGGAAGCAAGGCTGTTAGAGGCATCAGCAGTGAAATGATAACTTGAAAGCAGGGAAAAAGCATCACACCTACAAATCTTGCTGCTCCCATCAGTCGTGTTCAGACACACCACAGAGTCCCATCATCCAGACTGGTTTTCTCAGCCCCTTCAGAAATTCCCCTGAAACAACCTGACGTGGGCACTTTGTAAGCCAAAAACACCCAGCTGGGGGTCAAAATAAACCCCCAGGGGCACAGCAAGGTGATGGACCTGGAGGTTCTTCACAAAACCAAGCAGAAACAACAACAAAATTGGAAGAGCAAGCACACAGTGATGCTCCCCATCCTGCAGCCTTTGCTTCAGGGAAAAAAAAAAAACCAGCCACATTTCTAAAGTTCTTATGCCAGAAAGATTAGACTTGAAGGTTTAGAGGAGTCTTGCAGACATCTTGGCTTTTGATGGCTACAGATTTCAGTGTCAAGGCAGCACCTCCAGGGTGAACCTTTCTCCATCCTCTAAATCAAACCCCAACCGTTTTTTTGAAAAAAAAAAAAAACCCAACCCAAACCACCCTGAGAAGCATTTGACACCATTTAAAACTAGAGGTGGAAAACTCTCTGCCAAAATTTGAAGGCTTAATCTATTATTCCATTATCATACCAAATCCAAAATACTGTACCAGCTCCCGAGAAAAAAACCCAAATCCTTCTGCCAGCCAAAATTCAGGACATCACCCCCAAAAAAATGACATTTGGGTTTAACCCAGATGTGTTTGTTTGGGAGACACATTGAGGAAGTGAATCCTTGTTTAAACAGCTTGAACTGTACACATCTACTACCACATTTAACTCTTTGCACACCTTGAACGCTGAGCATTCAGCTAAACGAGAGGACTTGGAACCCAGGCTCTCCAGGGGGGACCTTCCCAGCTCCTCCTGGAAGAGGACTGAGAACAAGGTGTCTGGAATACCCAGGAGAGCCCTTTGCAGGGTTGTACCTCATACAAATCTCTTCCAGGAGCTTTGAGATTCCTTCCAGACTTATATTCTACAGACACACAGTTCATTGTGGAAAACTGGGCTCCATATCAACTTTTATACATCAACCCCAACCACATTTCTCTATTATGAGAAGTTAATTGCAGCAGGAGGTGTCCCATGTTTGGAAATTTTAGCCCCTCCACCAGTAACAAGTTCGTGGAGGGTATCAGCTCATCTCAAATGATGCCAGGCACCAGAGGGGACATCAGATACCTCCTGGGCTGGCGCTGTCTGGTCTATCCCCAGCCTCTCCAGACCTGCTCCATGCAAACACTCTCCAGTGTCACAGCTCAGCTCAGTCACCCAGAGACAGCTGGATCCGTGGAGCAGGAGCTCCACCCTTCCCTGAGCCCATCAGCTATCCAAGGAGCCTCATTCCCCTGCAGCAGGTTCCCAACTTCATGCACAAGCACAACCTCCCTCCCAGGCACGAGTCCATCTCCCTCTCTCCTTGACTGACTGGTTGGCATCAAGCAGCTCTTTGTAGCCTGGCTGCTTTGCGGCTGGAAACCAGCGGGAAGTGCATTTTTGCTTGTCTTCACAACCAGATCATCCAGGACCTGATCGCCTGGTCCAGCAGGATCAGCCCAGCATTCCAGGCAGAAGATACCTGGGTTCCCTCCAAGCCAGGGCCAGGTGCATTTGCTATTTTAGCAGGGCGCTTTTGCCAAGACCCGGATTTCTCTGGTGGGCTCGCACTGGAGGCTGCGGGAGTCTGGCCCCAGAAAGTAACACTAGGTGGACCCAAGCATTGCAAAGAAACCCTTATCCCATCCTCAGGAAGCAGCGCTGGGATTCCCATGCTGTGACACGGCCAAGACTTTAAACAAAAGCAGAGAAGTTGCTTAGGGGATTAAAAAAGAAATAAATTAAGTACTACCATACCTGCACTCCGAGTTGTTTTATCGTTGCTAAACCATCAGCTGCTAAAATCCCCCCCTACCTCCTGCTGCTCTGAGGGAAACATCAATTCCCAGCTCCTGTTGTGTGTCCTGCTCCGAGCCATCACCTGCAGGACACGGCAACAAGCAGCACAGCAGAGGGAGCAGCGACCCTCTGGGAGCCCCCAGGCAACACCTGCCTTGGAGTTGTGTGGTTTAGAAAGCGGGTCTGAATGTTTATCCCACCCCTGTTTGCTTCAGGGCTCTCTGGCTGCCCCCCCCCGCCCCCGGAGCTGAGTCCCAGGGAATTCCACAGGTCTCAAGCACAGCACTGAGGATTCAGTTTGGGGACACACATTTCGAGTTGCTCTGAACACTCCAAAGTCACAAATAAATACATTACACAGCACAGCATCAGCTCAGCCAAATGGAAAGAAACACATCTTGAGTAACCCTTTAAGAGTCAAATCTTTTGCAGTTTCCCCCACCTGAGAAACTCATCCAGATAAGGTAGAGAAGAACTCAAACACTCACCAAACAACTCTGGGAAAAGGCACAAGAGCCCCTTGAGCACAAGGAGGATCAGGGGAGTTTAAGAGGCAGCAGCACAAGGAGCTGACCCAGCCTGATGCTTTAAGGGAAAAACAATATTCCACTTCTCCTTGCTCATGCCCACAACTGAGGAGGGGAGAGTCACATCCAACCAAAGGAGAAATGAGTTATATTTGATTAAGATGTACATAAACACTCAATTCCTTCATCTCCCTCCTGTAGATCCTTTTTCCCAAGCAAGGAAAGGAGCCAGGAAGGGCCAGAGCTGGTGTTCGACCACGAGCTGCTGGGCAGGTCGGGCTCCTCCAGGTGCAGATTGCACCCAGATGGCGATTTCCTCCTGGCAGGGGCAGGACCTGGGGAAGGCAGCCAGTCTCCAGAGTGCTCTGCCAGAGGCAGAAACTCCCCGGCCAAAGCCATGCCAGCACACAGATCTCATTAGGCCAGGACCCTGCAGCCAACCTGAGCTCCCACCAGCTGGAGCAGGGAGATGCAAACAGGACTGAGAGCTCAGCCATGACTGTTCACTGTGCAGTCCTTGTCCTAAGCACAGCCCCCTCCCCACTCCCTGAACCAGGATTCATCTCCTTGTGACTTAAATTCCTTAAGGGCCTCCTGAAAGCAAATCAGGGGAGCAGCTCTCAGCCAACCATTGCCTTGTTGGGAAGGAGCCACACGAGGGAACTGCAGCTTGGAGAGGATCATGGAGTCACAGAATGGTTTGGGTTGGAAAGGACCTTAAGGACCATCCAATTCTACTCCCTGCCATGGGCAGGGACACCTCCCACTCACTCAGGTGGATCCAACCTGGCCTTGGACACTCCCAGGGATCCAGAGGAAGCCACAGTTTCCTTGGAAATTCTATTTCAGTCCCTCCCACACTCCCAGCCAGGAATTCCCTCCCAATCTCCCATCTCTCCCTGCCCTCTGGCACTGGGAAGCCATTCCCTGTGTCCTGTCCCTCCATCCCTTGTCCCCAGTCCCTCTCCAGCTCTCCTGGAGCCCCTTTAGGCTCTACCAGGGGCTCCAAGCTCTCCCTGGATCCTTCTCTTCTCCAGGGGAACATTCCCAGCTCTCCCAGCCTGGCTCCAGAGCAGAGGGGCTCCAGCCCTGCAGCATCTCTGGGGCCTCCTCTGGACTCTCTCCAGCAGCTCCACATCCTTTAATGTTGGGGGAGAGGGGAGCAGCAGCACATGGACTTGGTTTCTCTTACAACTATGGTCTGCCCCAGGCTCCTGAGCAAAACCTTAACCAGAGTTTGAAGAAACAATGCTTGTGGTTATTTTTGTATAAAGGAAAAAGTTGTTTCTGAGGGAGTGTGGGATTGAAATCCACCTCCCAACCAGTAGGTTCAGCTCTACCCTGCCACATCAATACTCGAGTGTCACCCCACATTCCTGTAGCAATTTAGCAGAGGATGCCTCCATGGAGCTTGTCCACACAGGTCCCCTGGACCCTGTAGCCACACTCAGGCAAGGACCAGAGAGCCCAGGCTCCATCTCCCCCTGTCCAGCACATCCTGAGCACCAACACCTCCTTACAGGACACAGCACATGGTAGAGTCATAAAATCCTGAGCTGGAAAGGACCCACAAGGACCATCAAATCCAACTCCTGGCCCTGCACAGACATCCCAACAATCCCACCCTGTCCCTGAGAGGATCATCCCAACCCTCCTGGAGCTCTGGCAGCCTTGAGAAGCAACCAAACCCTGGGGAGTTCAGTGCCCAACCACCCTCTGGGGGAAAAACCCTTCCTTGAGATCCAACCTGACCCTGCCCTGGCACAGCTCCGGCCACTCCCTGGCTCCTGTCTCTGCTCACAAGGAGCAGAGGTTGCAGCTGCCCTTCCATCCTAAAAAACAGCAGGATTGACAAGACTCTGCCATGCCACTGAAATCACCAAAGAGGTGACATTCATCACAAAGTGGTTTTCCATTGCTTCGGTTTCCACGTGGGTAAAATCCTGGGAAAAGCCCACCCCTCAATGATGTTACAGCTGCACAAAGAGTCTAACGAGTCAATCTCAGGCAGAGGTAAACAATAGATTTGCACAGAGCCACAGCTGAATAACTGACTTCAGCCTCAGTTTAGCCTCAGAGCATTAAGAGATTGTTGATTCCAGTGGAGAACACACTTGCCAGCCTTTATTTGTGCAAGAGCACAATTTAAAAGGAAAAAAAAAAACCCTCAGTAAGTGCTCCAGCCACCCAGCCCCTCTCGACAGTCAGCAGAGACTCAATGTGAATAGTTTCACTGCTGCTGGAGGCAACGTGCTGGTGAGAGGGAGTTTAGCGTGGTGTTTATTTATTTTCAGAACTCTAATGGATTTAGTAATAAATTATGTTCCTTACCCAAGGCTCAGCTGAACATGTTGTGAGGCTCAAAGCGCAGAGAGCAGCAGACCCAGATGATGTCATGTAATAGTGCAATAAAGAATTACACAACTGAAAGCAACAGATTAACCAAAAAAAAAAAGGAACACTCACGACATGTAGAGCTGCAATGAGGAATAACCCCGAATCCCAGCCCTGCACACTTGGAGCCCTTTGCTTAATGCACCCATGGAGAAATATTGACCTGAAACCTTTGTGGCAAAGCAGAGGAGGGCACCAGGCAGCAGAGCAGTTTCATCCCAACCAAAACCACTTGGGAAGCAGCAGAGACACCAACAAGCCCAACCAAGACCAAGATTTTCCAGGCAAAGAGTAGATTTGAACTGACTCAGCAGCAGGTTCACGAGGAACTCGCAGCACAGAGATGCTGCAAGTCAGGGGTGATTCTAAAAGCTTCCAGAGAAGCCCAAACTTTTTACCACAAAAAGGATCACGATCATATTCTGGGTTGTGGGTGTGAAGATGCTTCACACTTTGGGATGAGGACTTCCATCTCACTGAGCACATATAATTGCTGGCAGAGAACACACAAAACCCAAGAAAAAAAGAGCCCCTCAAGTTCCACCAGCAGCTTCAAAGCCCAGCTTGCTGCTACAACAAGATTTACCATTTGCTGTGCTTCTTTAATCCTGAGTTCCACAAAAATCCTCTTGCTCTCCCCTCTCCTTGAAGTGCCACCTTCTCCCAGCAATGGGACAGAGGGTACAAGTGGGCAGGGACACACAGAGCATCCAAGGAAAGCAATGACAACTTCACCCCTACCTTGGATCAGGCTGGGATCAGAACCGGCTATTTGGCCAAAGGATGCAGCAGAAGAGGCGTTTCAAGAAATAAGTCCAGTCTGAAAGCAGCGGTTTCCCCCTCCCCCTTTAACACCAGCCACACACTTCCATTTTCCACGGAAGGGGAGAAAGAACAAACAGCTGGATGAGCCATTCTGCAGTTAGAGCAGAGTATTTTCAGTTAAAAGGGGACTACAGTGATCTAGAGCAACTGTGAGATGATTAGATCTGCTTTGTAGACAGGAGAAACTGTTTTCAGAGTGATCTGGAGCCTTGTATCTTCCTCCCCAGCCTTTAGAAGGAAGAAAAGGAAAATTTCAAGCATTTGGTACCCAAGCAAGAAGCTTAAAATTGCCTGCCAGACAGATTAACCTTCAAGGAGAAATTCTGGGTAGAGCACATGGTTTTGTCGTGTTTTACTGCCAGGAGGCAGAGGAACCAGAGAGAACCAGGGCAAGGTAATTTTGACTCACTAACAGGCCAGTTTCCCAAAATTAAGCCAGTTAAACCCAGTCTGGACATCCTCCTCTAGGAGATTATTTTTCCCTCAAACTGGAAAACCCTCAGTGTTGCCATAAAACAAACAAGTGGGGTTTTGGTAGGTTTTATTCCTTTTTAATACAAGAGAGTTGGAAGAGAAAACAAGTGGTTTTCATCTCTGAATTCAGTGTCTACCCAATGCTGTGCCAGAATATAAAATTATTTCCTTGCCACAGGGAGGATCCCTGCATGCAAAGGGAAGCAAGGTACTCAGTGTGAGGTTCACTTCAACACTGCAGCTGCACACAGCTATCAAACCACAGCCACAGGCTCTTGGGTAAGAGATTTTCTTTCCTAGGTGAGAGTTCCCAACCCATCCAGACAGTTCCAGCTCCCACAGATGTGAGGGGGCACAATCAGCCTCAGCACACAACCCCAAACCCACAGGGTGTCCAGCCGAGCTTCGACTCGCCCTCAGAGTCCATCCCTTAATTCCTACTCGTTTTTAAAACATCCCATCCATATCCCCTTCCCTCATTCTCCACCTGATTTTACAGAACCATATAAAACGTTTTCAAGTCCTGCTGTTGGGTCTCTCCAAGTTTCACACACACCGAACCCAACCATTAATTTCCCACTTGGAGAGCTGCAGTTCCAACTCATCCCCTGGGCTGCAGATCCTGTTCTGCAAACAGCCACAATTCCAACCCCCTGTCCTCCACTTCCACGTTTTATTTTCGGGTGTCCCAGCCGAGGAGACTTCAAAGAGCCACCTACAAAAGCTCTGGCACGCTCTCATCCTTTCAGATGGTTCCCCCCTGGCAGACAGGCTGGCTCCTGGCTAGGAATCCTGAGAAAGTGGGTAGAAAGGACTGAAATTAAAGCTGGGAGTAACTTGAGAGTAATTTCCTTCTCTGGGGAGCTCCCACATGCCCTGCCCTTTCACCAGCCTTAAATCCTAGGATGTGGCAAGAGATTACACCCATAGACAGGGCAGAGCATGTCAGGAGCACAATTCCTTCATCCTGTTATGACCTTCCCTTTTTTTTTTTTTTTTTTGGGTGGTTCAGAAGAGCTCAACCAGTCTGAGCTATCCACTAGGAGGGGTGGAAGGAGCCTTAATGTTTTTGGGCTGTCAGCACCAGAACCACCAAAATTGATGTTTCTCTGAGAAAGGGAGCAAACCAGTTACACCTTGCACTGGTATAACACCCACTGCAGAACAACCACTTGGCCTCTCAATGAGACCAAACACTCTTGGTAGTCCAAGGGCTTTGCTTTGTCACCAATAAAGACTAAAAACCCACGAAATCATGCATTTCAAGTCCTCTGAAGGCAGAGAAACTCCAAAACTCCAACAGACTGATACAAAAAGAGGCAGTGAGACCCAGCTTGGGCTGGCCTGCAATTCCTGTTCCCACATTAGAGTATTTGTGCACCCTGATAAGCTGGGCAAGCTTGATTTTGGAAACATTTTAGTTCCATGCCTGGAAGCAACTCCTCTATTCACAGCATTTTCCTTCCCCAAGACAGCACCAGTCTCAGATCATTTTGTCTCTGAACATTCAAGGCTGCTGGGAACCAGATAAGTAGAACTGGGGTCAGAGTTGATTTTATTCCACCAACTAATGCACAAAACTGCTGAGAGGAGGGTGACTTTAAGTGACCAGCTGTCCTGTAACTCCACATGGGTCTAAACTTTAGGGAAGGAGAGGTCCCAGTGATGCCTTTTCCAGATCAACCTGCAGAGCAGCAGCAGAAAGGTTGATCTTCATCCCCTCCCAGGTACCAAACACGATCACTCACAAAAGGCATCTTCCCAAAAACACCTACAAGAACATTTCTGGGAATCCCAGCCTGGTTTGGGTTGGGAGAGACCTTAAAGCTCATCCCATTCCATCCCCCTGCCATGGGCAGGGACACCTTCTGCTATCCCAGGTTATTCCAAGCCCCCCTTGATATATTTGCCTTTGCAAACAAACATGCCAAGCCCTCATCTCGTGTATCACATCAAACATTAACTACATTAAATGCTCTTCCCTAAATCAATATAAAAACATTTAGGCAAGGGGCTGCATTTACATCTACTTCAATTCCTTGTCCATACAGGTAATTTCAGGATGGTTGGACACCTCTTCCCTCCCAGGTCACGGCTGACATGAACTCCAGGCTGTCAAATCTTTCTCTCCCCATCAGCCCAAGCTCCCCACAGGCTGGGGCACTGTCAGCATGAAATTAAAGCAGCATTTACAGGGAGCAACTCGGGGAGCTGCTACTCTGGCACAGTGGTTTTCAGCTTGGAGAGACAAAGCAGATACACTTGGAGGCTCTGCATGCCCTTACAAGTGTTTATTGGCTATAGACTGAACCAACCACAGCAGTTCATGGCCAGTTCATCTCCTGGCCACATGTGCTCCAGCTTGGCCAGGCCATTTGGATGCTTGCTACCTGAACAATCCCTGTCTGCACCCTGAAATGATGCCACCAAGATCACCAAGAACCAAAATTTCATTATGATCATGATACTTGAGTAATAAAATACCCCCAGGGCTTCTCTCACCCCCTTGGGATACAGGCATTCAACACAACAGACCAGGAGGGAGATATTCCACCTTGGTTCATGCTGATAAATCAAGTGCTTGTGTGTTAGCAAGAAACCCTCACTGAGGATTTGCACCCTCACCAAAACCAGCTCTGCCCAGGCATCACATCCCTGTTTCCCATTCTCCAGCAGCAGACTGGAGAAGGAATTTTTGTCCTTGCATAGCACAGAGAGGCAGGTTCTATCTCAATACCCAAAGCAATTCAGGCACAGCTGCCAGAGCTCCAGAAGTGTTTGGACAATGATCTCAGGCACATGGGGGGATCCTTGGGCAGGGCCAGGAGCTGGACTTTGATGATCTTTGCAAGTCCCTTCTAGCTCAGAATATTCTATGGTTCAAACTCTGCCCTAAGCCAGATGAGACCTGACAACTCCAGAGAGACCCAAGGTGGGATCTAGAGATCCAAGGATACCCCTTTATTGCTCAAGGTACATCCTCCTGCTCAGAACAGCCTGGCACAATTTGCAGTTGATTTCAATCTATATAAAACTCCCCAGAGCCCAGATCTGGGGTGAGGTGGGACACCAGACTGTCTCCAGCCTCACTCCTTAAAAAGGTTGAGGTCATTAACCAGCAGTGTCCCCATCACACAAAACATTCTGAAGTGCTGAGGGCACCATCCTGGCTGGATTCAAAGGCATTACCTGAATTTCAGAAAGACTTCAGGTTCACCTGAGTACCTTTCCTCCATGAGAAGGGCTGTGATCATCAACAAGCAATAGGAGCTATGGGGAAAGAGTTTAGCAAACCCTGTAAAAACATAAGGAACAGCTCAGCGGGAACAGGAAGAGGAGAGCTGAAGGCTCAGCTCATCTCCTTGCAACACCCACCCCAAGTGAGTGTTTGTGGCCACAATTCCCACACAAACATCCCGTTAAGGGTTTGATTCTGCAGGGAAAGCCAAGGCCTGGAGCCCTGGTGCTGTCCGTGTGTTACCTCTGAGGACAGTGGGAGCTGCTGGTGGTGGGAGAAAGGACAAAAATCACAGGAGCTGCAGAACATCTACCACACAGTCAATCTGTCCCAGCCCAATAACCTGGGTTGGATAAACACCTACCAAGAAATACCTGGAAAAGAGCTTTAGTACCAACCCAGCCTACAAGGGAGGTTTCCTTGGGTGTCCTCTAAGTCTGGAGACCAAGGATTTAAGTAGCACAAGTCCCTTCCACAGAAAAGTTCCCTCATGCCTCGAGGTCACTTCAAAAAACCCTGCAGCAGGGAGATCTACAGCTCAGCATGTTTTCACAAGAACAATTATCGTTTGCTAGATTTTCAAAAGAAAAATAAATCTACATAATATGCCTTTCCCCCTCCTTTGTCCACGCTCTCCAAGTCTCTTCCTCTGTGACCTTTTACAGGTTGGATATAACTTCTGATTATTGCCATTATTTGTCTGGGCAAGCCAGAAACTTCTCCCTGCGCTTCCAGTAACCAAGAGACCCTGAATCAAAGGAAGATCAGATGATACACAGTCCCTCAGATCTTCAGCAGCACAAACAGAATCAGCAGTGGCCTGGAGGAACACAACCTTGACTGACTATTTTAGGGAGGTTAAGCAAATCTGGCTCAATAACACGAGTTTGTGTCGCACTTCCCTCTGTAAACCATGCCCCAGTGATGACACTGGAGCACAGTTTAAAGAGGACAAAAGTTGATTAGCAGCGCCGAGAGCACCGCAACACTAAATACAAGTTAAATAATCACCCCGTCATTATCCCGACAGAACACTTGTGGCTTACACAAAAGATTTCCAAAGGTTTGGCGCTCGATGAAGCAACAGCACCTCTGCTCCAAAGCAGGGGGATTTGCACAGTGATTTCAGCCATCTGGAAGAGTTTTTTTGGGGAGGCACAGCGCACAGCAGCCCAGAAGAACAGAGCAGGGAACTGTTCCGAGATGCTGTGAAGCAGCTCAGGGTTCCCTGTTAAAGGGTGATTCTCACAGACTTCCAACCAAGAATCCTGGAGAACAGACTGATGGAGGGGGGAAAATCAGGACAGGAGAAGCAAAAATCCCCTCAGAGAGGTCCTAGAGCTGCCAAAACCTTCCCTTAACACTGTTACAGCCTTAGAATGTGGTTTGTTGGCACAAGAAAAACTAGAAGCAGTCCTTTTCTACCTGCATCCCTTGGAGCCAGCTCCTCAGAGCTGGAAGCTCTCCAGAAGTTCAAGACCAACAATTTCGGGGTGGGTTCCAAGCACTTTTCATGAACAGCTTCCAGCCAGTCCAAACTTCTGAGAGCTGGGGATCCCAGTCATGGGCAGCTTGGGCTGCTGCCTGGGGACCTGAGCTGGGAGCAGGAGCAATGTTGAAGGACCAACAAGGTCTGGAGCTATCCAGGGTACCCCCAGATCTCTGCAACATCCTCCTTCATCCAACCCGGAGCTCTGCAGGGCAGAGAGAGACGCCTCACCCCCACCATGAGCCCCCATCTGACCCACAGGGTGCTCACCACCCAGGAGACAGAAAATTAGATGAGTCTTCATCACAGCAATTGTGATTTTTTTGGGACAACCCATCTCCATCTGCTCCATAAGAGCCTCAGCTCCCACATGGGCTTCCCTTCATCCCCAGGCTTCCGAGGTAAAAGGTTGGGAGGAGACTGAGACAGCAATAAAAGTTCAAGAGGAGAACAGAACAGGAGCAAAATTTAGGTTTCCTTAATCCCAGCAGTGCACCTGGATGATTCTTCTTCCTCTTCCCAATGCCCTGTGGCTCGTTCCATGCTTGGATAATCCCAACATCCTTTTCCTTTCCTTGTCCAATCCCTTTATTGCCCACAGAGGACAATGGTTGCTTGGACAGAGGTTTTCCTGCCAGGAGCATCAGGGAAGAAACTACACCTGAGAACAGCACATGCACTTGAATCTTCCTTCTCATGGGCATGAGGGGGGAGTAATAACAATAATAAAAAAATAAGAGTTAAGAACTGAACCAGAAATGCTGTTGTTTCGTGCAAAACCAGTTTGTCTATAAGGCAGATCCTGATTAAGGGTGTCCGTCCTGAGCATCACAATACAAACACAACCTGCTCAAATGAAACTCTTGGAAATACTGAAATATCTGGGATGGGAGGAGGCAAGAGGCCCTCAAAACCTGCTCTCAAGGCTTCCCGCCACCTGAGCTGAGTGAAAAGGCACAGGAGGTAAATGCACCTTCTGCTTAAAACATGTCTATTACAGACTCGTGGAATGGTTTGGGTCAAAAGGGACCTGAAAGATCATCTTATCCCACCCCAACACCCTTCCACTATCTCAGGTGGCTCCAACCCGGCCTTGGACAGCAGCTCCTCACAGAAGTCACCCCTGCAGCCCCACACCACAGTCCCAGCAGAGGACTGTCCCTCATCACCATTCCTTGTGCTGGCTTGGCCTCTGGATGGGTCCTCACCCACCTCTCCTGGCATTTCACTTCTCTAGCTGCAGCCAAGTTATTTGCCTCTGGTTCATCTGGTTATTTTCCTCTTGGGAAGGTCTCCAAGGGAAACCATAAGGCTCTTACACAACCCAAAAGTGCCTTTTTTTTTTTCCCCAGCTGTAGGAACCAACACAGCCTGCTCTGTTCCCTCACTTTATCACTGATGCCTGTTACCCTGTGACACTGAGCAGGAGGGACCCCTAGGCAGAGCTGGAATTAGAAAACAGGGACCCCTGGGCATGTGGAGCCCGCCACAAGCCAAGGCCACTGGTTGCCCATCAGCAGGAGACAGAGGCAGAGGTGGCCTGAAGGGACAGGGACCCTGAGCCTGTGTTTCACATCCCCCTGCCCACTCCACCCTGGCACATCCCTTGCTCCTGGGATGGCCAAACCAAGGCCATTTCGGCAGGAAATTGCACTTCAGTGCAGTTTTCAGCCAGGTCACGCTCCACAGACATCTTGAGCTTGTCAAAGTGAACTTTGCTACACCAACAAGACCCCCACGGCAGCACAAGAGTTTCTCTCCGGGGAGAGGCAACTCTGCAAAACCACCAAGAAAGGCACCATTTAGCAAATGGGTTTTTTACAGGGCACTCAAGGCAGTCAGATTGTTTTTGTGCTTCAAACTTAACTCTTCCACACAAAAGAGGGGGCACCGAGAGGGTCGTGACTTCCTTCTGGGAAGTCACTTAGCAAGAAAGGGAGCCCAAGCAGAGGAACACAGCACAGCATGTCCTGCTTTGTCCTGCACCATGGGATTCCTGTCCTGCACATCTTGAACTTCACTGAATTGCAGAGTTCTGCTTTTTCTCCTAAGGGAACACTTTGGAGAGCTGACATCCCCCAGCACGAGCCCCTCGGTGTCCAGAGGCTTTTCTGGAGGCTCTGTGTTTGTACAGACACAAGAGCCAAGGGGAGGATGAGGAGGAAACCCAACCACCACAGCAACAACCAGGCCAACAAAGTGACCTCCAGACCAGGTACAGGATCATTCAGGTTGGAAAAGACCCCCAAAACCGAGTCCAGCCTTGGACCCCATGATAGGCAGAGCCTGCTCTGCTTGGTTATGGCCAACATTCCTCTTGGCCTTGGCCAGTGACATCTTTTGTTTCGTAGCAAAGGCTCCCCTGTGAGATGACACACGCCCTTGCAACCTTGCCAACCTCGCACATCATTTTCGCAACCACTCCTCATGCCACCCCTGCAGCCACCTCAGCCTACAGGCTTGCAGCACAGCCTGGCCTCCAAACCCATCATCAGGGCTGCCCCACTGAAAGGCCTCTGAAGTGGTGCTGAACTCCTGCCCTTTCTGGTTTGTGGCTGGATAAACCCCAGTTTGTTTTCACACACTCAGAGTTAAAAGTCTCTCAGATGTGAAACTGGACCTTTAGCCAAGAAGAGTTGCCTGAGCTCAAGTTCAAAAGACTCTCGGAGCTGCTGGAAATTGCCAAGCTACGTCCCAAAGGAGAAGGTCTGGAGGGATGAAACACTCAGTGCCTCAGAAAGTGATACATTCGTTCTCCAGTTCAACATGAGGTGTTATCCCAGGGGTTAACTTTAGATTTTTAATAGGCAAAACCTGCTCACATGGGAGACTTAAGGGAGGGGTGTAAAAACAGACCCTTCTTGTAACCCAGCAGGACTTTTGCAGTGCTTTAAGCTTAAGAAGCTTAAATTTCCAAGAGTTGTTTTGCATCTTATCTCCAAGTTCATTTGGTTGGAAAGACACAAGGTCCAGAGCTGAAGGAAGGAATGCTGGGAAGAGGATGCCCTGTTACAGAAAGCTCTTCCAGACTGCAGCCACACTCCCTCGTTCGCAGGCAGGGAATGCTCACAGACAGCAGCTCATCCCAAGGGCACACCAGCACTGCCAGAACTTGGACAAACCCTCCAAGATCAAGTTCAACCATCCCCCAGCACTGCCAAGGCCACCACTGCCCCACGTCCCCAAGTGCCACATCCACAGGGATTTGAAATCCCTCCAGGGATGGGGATCCACCACTGCCCTGGGCAGCTGGGCCAGGGCTGGACAACCCTTCCCATGAAGAACTTTTTCCTGATATCCAACCTAAACCTCCCCTGGTGCAACTTGAGAGAGTTTCCTCTCATCCTGCCCCTTGTTCCCTGGGAGCAGAACCTGACACCCACCTGGCTCCAGCATCCTTTCAGGAATACATGGATATGATTCAAGGGCAAAGACCCAAATATCCAGTGACAAAGGAAGAGTTGATTTACATGGATCAGGCTGGGTTTGGTTGCAGAATCCTCCTGCAGCAACCCATGGGACAGAGCCCAAGGCTCAGCTGCCCGCAGGGAATGTCAGATACCTGAGAGCTTGTTTGGAGTGCTATGTAACAGATCCATGACCCTCCCCTGAGGGGACCCTGCAGTGAAATTTAATTTTCAGTGCTCAGATGATCCCAGTGTGTCTGTGCTAGGATCATTCCTGGTAACACAAGCAGGATTAGAACCTCATGTTCACTGGTGGTCTTTTAACACAAACCTGACTAACAACTGCACCCCAATAACTAAACCTCATGAGCAGAGCCCATCCCTAATTCTGGAAGCATTTTCACCTCAGCCGTGAGCCACCAGAGCAACTTGAATGGTTTTAACTTTCACACTGATAAACTCAACCTTCTGGAGACCTTCAGGGAGTCAGATCTTGTTTCAGGCAGGCAGACAAGCCGGTGGATATGAACCTTTTCCCATTAAGGGTATCCATGGACCCGCATCCAAGTGCTCCAAGTTATGCACAGTTTGTGCAGAAGTCAAGAAGAAACTACAAGTATTAAAGCTGGTTTTTTTCTTCCCATCCACTCTCATCAGCAGTGAAAGCAGACTTCTAAGTGCTTCACTCACCTATTTATTTCCTGAGAGGTTTTCAGACAAAGCAGGGTGGGTGTTAACCGCTTTTAATCCCCTGCTCTGCTCTTGCTTAGAGAAAGATGTTTATATTTGTCCATAATACGACAGCACACACAACAAAATCCCACCATAAATGAATATTTAAGGTGTCAGTGCCAGATTGGCTCTTAGCTGGGCCCTGGATGCAGCCAAAACCACGTGCATACAGCATGTTTTTATCTGAAGTTGGATTTGGAGCTGCTGCTCTTGCATGTGTTTGTCCAGCCTTGTGTCAGGGAGAGCAGGGAGAGCTTCAATTAAACAACAATCTGAGGCTCTCTGAGGGTTACAGGGGGTGCGAATGCATAGCTGTGTTCCTATATTCAATATTTAATTTAAAAAGCGTCACAGACAGCACAGACCCCACCCCACATCTGCCCACAGCCACTGGAGCCATTCTCTCAGTTGTTCTCCAAAATTCACAGTTATCAAGCAACCATCCCAGGCAGCAAATAAACTCAGCTTCTCCTCCAAGACACACAACTAACCCCCCCTCCCTGGGTGCACATGGAAACAGCACATCAGCCTGGCTTTTAAGGCTCCTCCAAAAACATGTCACTGGCACATTCTCTCATCTGCAGAGCTGACACACCAATGTGCTCAGGACATTTTAAACACTCTCTGGTTCGTTTTTATCTGTGTGTGAACGTGGAGCCAGGGTCAGGGCTGCACAAAAAAGAAAGACCTTTTCGCCTCTAAGGAGCTTTGCAACACTTCAGGCACAACCTTCATCACACCTTCCACTGTTTCTGACTGAAGGCAACGGCCCAGAGGGCAACAACAGGGTCCACCTGACTGTCCCCAGGGAATGGGGTGACAACCAGGTCACCTGGAGAAGAGAAGGATCCAGGGAGAGCTTGGAGCCCCTGGCAGAGCCTAAAGGTGCTCCAGGAGAGCTGGAGAGGGACTGGGGACAAGGGCTGGAGGGACAGAACACAGGGAATGGCTTCCCAGTGCCAGAGGGAGATTGGGAAGGAATTCCTGGCTGGGAGGGTGGGGAGAGACTGGGATGGAATTCCCAGAGAATCTGTGGCTGCCCCTGGATCCCTGGAAGTGTCCAAGGCCAGGTCGGATCCACCTGAGACAATGGAAGGTGTCCCTGCCCATGGGATACTGGCAGCAGATGGTCTTTAGGTCCCTTCCAAGCTAAACCACTCCAAGATTTCATTGTAGCATTGAGGCACTTGGTCTGTGCACAGACCGATTGATCTGCACCAGAGCTGTCTCCTATTGCTTTTGGAAGGTGAAAGCAAAGCCACCCCTATTTTTAAGGGCTTGGGCTTTCCTAACAGGCTCAGCTTCCAACTGCTTTGTTTTCAGCATCAGGTATTCCTGACAAACATTCAGAAGCTGCTTTATGTCAGAGACATCTTAATTAATCCTCCTCCCAGGTGAGGTGCAAGAGAAAGTCACCATAAACAGATGCTTGTATATAAAAAAACCGAAAATCTAGAAAAACAAGCAATTCATCCCCTTGAAGGTGGAAACTGGAGAGGGTAAAAGTTAATCTTGGAAAAACAAAGTGTGGGGGACTCACGGCACACAGGGAAGAGTTGAGCAGGAGGGTTGGGGGGTTTGGTGGTGAAGAGTCAAGATTGAAGGTGCAAGATGAAGATTGAGCCATGCCAACCTCAGGCTGACAGCCACAGACATCAGAGGCAGCTTTTTACTTGTGGAAAGAAGTGACAACTTACTGATGTATCTGACAGCACAAAAAGAGCTGAAATCCTACTTCCAACTCCTAGCAACTAGAGGAAAAAGCAGAGGGGCTTACAGTGCACTCTGGTACCTCCACCAAAATCAGCAAAAAAAATGCACTTGGGACAGGCAAATATTAGCACAGATGCAAGAATTCGTGATGAATGGGGTTTTCAGTTTGTGGTTGAATAATGCAGTGTCTTCCAAAAGGGAAAAGGATGAACCAAGCTAACAAGGCATTAGGTATTACTGCAAAGAGAAAACAAACCTGAGATGTGCAGTCACTACTCAGACTTCCCTTCCCTCATCAGAAAGGAGCTGTCACCCACCACCACCCAGAGCCGCCAGTGAAGCTAAAAAACCTCCATATTTATAGAAATCCATTCTTCCCCTCTACTAAAGGAGGTCTGCTTAAGTAAAAAAACCCTTTTTTGCAGGTTCAAAACTCAACCTGAGCAAGGCAGGCATTATCCTCACCCCACTTGTATCCACCTCGGTAATTTCCTAATTCTGGATATAAACCCTCCTCTGCTGGAAGGAGTATCCACAGAGGGTGGATAAATCCCTCCCCTGTGGTGCATTTCTGAGGCTCTGGTACACCATGTACTGCTTCAAATACCCACACAGGCGAGCGAGACAAAAGCTACAGCTGAAAATTGCCCAGGAAATAGTTGTGTGAACAGAAACCTGCCTCAGAGAATTAGTGCTCATCATCCAAAAACTTCCTGTGCCTGTATTGGTCCCCTCCCTCAATATCTGTGTCACACTTGGGCTGCAAAACCCTCTGCCAGACCCCCATCCTGGTACTATTTCCGATGATAAATGTCTCAAACACCAGAGCATCACATGAATTTCCTGCCAATAGCCAGAAGTCTGATTTCCTAATAGTTACAGCAGAATTTAGTGCACACTCAGTGCTTTTAAGATCTGAAAGTGTTATTTAAGTGCCAGCATAAAGTCTTTAAAAAAAAAAAAAGCTGCAGTAAATTCAGCAGAGAGAATAATTTAAGCTTTTAGTAAAGTCTGACTTTCAAGGGCCTTCCCCGTGCAGTTTTCATCCTCTGATCATCAAGATGGGACTCACATACATTTAAACAAAGGAGCAAAGCAGGGCTTGTCAGAGCTCTTCAGTCAGCCTAAGACACCTTCCAAATTATATCAATATATAACTAATACATTAGAATAAATAGTATCAATAAAAACAGAAAAAAAATCCCTTAATTTGTCAGAAACAAGTATCAGTTACTGCCCTTCAGGTTCTGTACTCTGCATGAACAAAAGTATTAATTATTTTTTTTTAGAAGTCAGGAACTGGGTTCTGTTGTTGCTGATAGAAACTCAAGGTTCCAAATCCCTCTGGAATCTATGATCTAAATGTCTCTAGACTCTTTCAGTGTCTGGTGAGCTGAAATCCTGGCCGGTTTCTGGGCACTGAACAGTATTTCCAGTAGAGAAGAGCTTCTCTTTCAATCTGGGAACCCCTCAGCTCTTCCAGCACAGAAGCTGAAGCCTCACCAGGTTTCTAGTGGTGGCAGCACAACGAGAACAAGCCTGAACTGCTAAAAATCCAACCATCTTCCATGGCACAAAAACGGCATTTGAAAGTCCGAGGTGATGAAAAAATAAATTTAAAACCAAATACATCTCACCAACACTTGCCAGCGATCACCGGCCTCTCGTTAGAGATGGAAACCCTGCAGCTTTGAGAAAACACCATTTTCCTGTCCCTTTGTCCTGCTTGCTCCCCATCCCACACAGACGGCAGCCCCATCAGGTGGTCGTGGTGGTTCCTTCAGAGCAAGTCACCCCCTGCCTGAAACCACCTTAGAGAAGAACAACACTCGGGCTTTAGGCCCACAAGGTGCTGGAGTTGAACCCCAGGTCACACCTGAGCCAGGCATGTGCTCCTGCAGCTGCAAGGCTATTTTGGAGGAGTGACTGAGCAGCAGAAGTGGCTATTTTTCTTGCTAATGCCATTTCTTGTTACCATGGAGCTCTGCCGGGAGTTCAGCGCTGTTCGCCCACGCCAGGCACTGAGGAACATTATCACAACCAAAGACCCTTCAAGGACTTCTCAGGGAGATTCTCAGCCCACCTAAGATGCTGTTTAAAAAAAGTTTCCAACAGCAAGTGCAGCTTGAATTTGAAAGGACCAGTTAATGGTGCTCAACTTCGTAGGGTTTCAGCTTTAAAGACAGCAGAGATACCCCACAACACCCTGACCACACACCCAAAGCTTTGGGGAGCACTGAGGGACGGTCATTCTGATGGAAACAGAAGGATCTGAGTCAATGTAAGACTCAAGACCTTTTCACAGGCACTGCAGTTCATCTTCTACTGCAATGTCCAGTCCTGTTGGGAGCAGCATGCCTCAGCTGCCAGCAGAAATCAGAATTTGAAGTAGTCTAGAGGTGCTATAAGGAAATGATTATTCCTGTGACACCTTCCCAGTGAGGAAACAGGAGGGCAGAAAACCCTGGGAGAGAAGGACAGATGTCACTCCTACTCCAGTACTACAGATATGGCAAGAAAAAGAAAGGGCAGAAGGGGAATCCCTAGTTCAGCATCACAATTATTTGTTCACTCCTTCCCATCCAGGATGGAGGACAGCAAATACCCTCCAGTGTCTGTGAGGTGTTTGGGCTGCAGAAATTACCAGTGTGCTACAGCCCTGACACCAACGGCCAGACCCATGAGAAAACAGAGCCACAGGATGGTTTGGGTTGGAAGGGACCTTAAGGAGCATCTCATTCCACCTCCTCCCATGGGAAGGGACACCTTCCACTATCCCAGGGTGTTCCAACCTGGCCTTGGACACTTCCAGGGATGGGGCAGCCACAGCTTCTCTGGGAAGCCTGTGCCAGGGCCTCCCCACCTTCACAGGCAGGATTTTCTCCTAATTGAATATAAACCCACCCTGCTTCAGATTAAGGCCATTTCCCCTTGTCCTGTCACTCCACATCCTTTTGTCCAAGGCTTCTCTCCAGTTCTCCTGGAGCCCATTTAGCACTGGAATGCTTTTAGTGCCTTCTGGACTACTCTGAAAACTATCAAACCGCACCATGAAGCCTCAAGCAACAAACCATAACCTGGGCAGCCAAACAGTAAAAAAAAAAAAACCAAAACCATAACACTCTGCATGTCCTTTCTGCCCCAATCCCCCCAAAATTGGGGGAATACAGACCCTTCCAACAGGCTGCTGAACACGTGTCCCTGTGCTGCCACAGAGCTCCTGCACCCAGACCAGACAGACACCACTAACCTCTCACAGGAAACATCTCCATGGCCAGGCACTCGCTGGGGCAGGTCAGAGGGACACACTGAGACCGCTGGTGACAGAGAGGCCAAGGAGCAAATCCTGCAAACCCAGACACTGGTACAACATTGATAAAAACCTCCTCCAAAACAGCGACGCCAGCCAACTCCAGCCTTCCATTTAAAGCCTCACTACATCCGCACCAGGCTCATTCCTTAGCACGCAGACAAGTAGGAGATGAAGTCTTTAAAAAGCTGTTGAATCACACCCATTCTTAAAAATAAATCAACTATTAAAAGGCACGGAGCTCCAGAGATACGTTTTCCTCATTGTCCCCATCACAGAGTTGGCCAAACGCGGCCCTTTGAAAAACGAGAGGCGGCTCTTGCCGTGCTTTTTCAGCAGGGTGGTGTGTCAGAGGAAGTTCTCCAGCAGACAATGTTCTTTCAGGGGTTGATTGTGCATCCCAGGGAGGGCCACATGGCCCATGACCCCTGAAAGGCGTCCATGACAGACAATTGACTCGCCAGCACACAATCGCTTCCATTTGTCTTTTGTGCTATTGTGGTGGACTCCAGAACACTGGGCTGTTCAAACAGGAATCATTTGGGGGCTGTGGAGGGCTGGAGTGAGGCAAGGCTGACTTAAAACCCTCGTGTTCTTGGGGGGGAATTCAGCAGGACTAGAATGATGTTTTACTTTAAGACAACTTACTTTAAAAAAAGAGATAACCTCCCTCCCAAGCCTGCATCCTGAGACAGGATCATCGAGGCTGTCTAACCCCGCTCAGTTGCTTATAAATTCACCAAGTCCTGGCTGTTCAGGATGGAAGTTCTCATGCCAGCCTGGTCTGCCTCGGGCACAGTTGTTTTGGAACATGTGAATTCAACTGCTTCTCAGAAAGCAGCATGGGAATAAACACATTGTTTTGTTCAATTTCTGGTGGCTTTTTTTGTTGTTGTCTTTTTTTTAAAAAAAAGCCTTAGACCCATGATTTAGAACTGGGACTTTAATGAAGTGAGGGATGGCTTTTTGTGTCAAATTTCATTTTTGTCATCGCCAAAAATCCAGGCAAATTATAAGCCTTTTGAGGGGAGGAGAAAAGGCAACTAAATTGCATATGCTCAACAGCCCTTAGACTTTAGGATTTAAGGCTCAAGGGTTTTGGCTTCGCTGAAGAAAATTGGAAGCGGGTATGGGGCAGGCAGGAGGTAATCAACTGGAGGCAGAAAAATTTAAAAAAAAACAACCAGAAAATATGAAACTGCAGGAGATACACCAAGAGAATTGGTGATGGAAGGAGATTCATAACCCAGGTTTGAAGCCAGCGGGGCCAGAGCACCAACATGGGAACACCAAAGAGTTGAAATAAGGGACAAGGTCAAGGCAAAGGTGTCACAAAGCCCTTTAATGGGTCCACAACAGAGCACAGAATCAAAGAGGTTTGGGTTGGAAGGGACATTCAAGATTGTCCAATTCCAACCTCCTTCCACGTCAGGGACACCTTCCACTTTGGTTGCTCAGAGCCACAACAACATTATTCTTCCTATGTCATGGGGAGATCTTCACCTCACTCATTCTCCTTGTCAGGAGAGATACCAGTCAAATTCCATTTCCTACATCTAGTTCTGCACCACAGGAAAAGCCCTTTGCTGCTGGAGGCTGTTAATTGAAGGAGCAGGATATTCCCAGCCTATCTGGAAATGCAAACCCACTGATGGGCGGCAGTGGCACCAGAGGCACAGAGAGGAAAAACTTTCACAGTAGCAGGCAGGAATTAGCTTCTGCAAGTTTTTCTTATTTTGTGAAAGAGCAGAAGTCAGTGTTTAATTATTGCACCATAAAACATACAGCTTCAGCTCCATTATTCTGTGCTTCCAAGTGCTGCTTTTGTAGCCTGAGCCTCTCCAACAATTTGGCATCGAGTTGAGTGTTGGGCTTTATACTCCAGGGAAACAGAGCCCCAAGAGCAGCCTCTGCAAAACCTCACTCAGCTTTGGACTAACCTTGTGCCAGGTCATTATTCAGTTTCCATTTATGCTTTGGAACAGAGGTGGAAGAACATGAGCTACGGGCATGTCTTCCTGCGTGAAGTCAACAGTGGATGGTTCTACCAGCATTCAGAGATCCTCAAAGATCTCCTGCTGGAGAGAGCCTAGAGGAGGCCACCAAGATGATGAGAGGGATGGAGCAGCTCTGCTGTGAGGAATTGGGATTTAGCCTGGAAAAGAGAAAGCTTTGGGGTGATCTAATTGTGGCCCGGACAGAACTGACAGGAGAGAGCGAGAGAGGCTATTGACAAACCTGGAGTGGCAGGACTAGGGAGGATGGATTCCAACAGAGTAGGTTTAGATTGGGTATCATGAGGGAACCCCTCCCTGTGAGGGGGGNAAAAAAGCCTTAGACCCATGATTTAGAACTGGGACTTTAATGAAGTGAGGGATGGCTTTTTGTGTCAAATTTCATTTTTGTCATCGCCAAAAATCCAGGCAAATTATAAGCCTTTTGAGGGGAGGAGAAAAGGCAACTAAATTGCATATGCTCAACAGCCCTTAGACTTTAGGATTTAAGGCTCAAGGGTTTTGGCTTCGCTGAAGAAAATTGGAAGCGGGTATGGGGCAGGCAGGAGGTAATGAACTGGAGGCAGAAAAATTAAAAAAAACCCCAGAAAATATGAAACTGCAGGAGATACACCAAGAGAATTGGTGATGGAAGGAGATTCATAACCCAGGTTTGAAGCCAGCGGGGCCAGAGCACCAACATGGGAACACCAAAGAGTTGAAATAAGGGACAAGGTCAAGGCAAAGGTGTCACAAAGCCCTTTAATGGGTCCACAACAGAGCACAGAATCAAAGAGGTTTGGGTTGGAAGGGACATTCAAGATTGTCCAATTCCAACCTCCTTCCACGTCAGGGACACCTTCCACTTTGGTTGCTCAGAGCCACAACAACATTATTCTTCTTATGTCATGGGGAGATCTTCACCTCACTCATTCTCCTTGTCAGGAGAGATACCAGTCAAATTCCATTTCCTACTTCTAGTTCTGCACCACAGGAAAAGCCCTTTGCTGCTGGAGGCTGTTAATTGAAGGAGCAGGATGTTCCCAGCCTATCTGGGAATGCAAACCCACTGATGGGCAGCAGTGACCCCAGAGGCACAGAGAGGAAAAACTTTCACAGTAGCAGGCAGGAATTAGCTTCTGCAAGTTTTTCTTATTTTGTGAAAGAGCAGAAGTCAGTGTTTAATTATTGCACCATAAAACATACAGCTTCAGCTCCATTATTCTGTGCTTCTGAGCGCTGCTTTTGTAGCCTGAGCCTCTCCAACAATTTGGCATCGAGTTGAGTGTTGGGCTTTATGCTCCAGGGAAACAGAGCCCCAAGAGCAGCCTCTACAAAACCTCACTCAGCTTTGGACTAACCTTGTGCCAGGTCATTATTCAGTTTCCATTTACGCTTTGGAACAGAGGTGGAAGAACACGAGCTACGAGCACGTCTTCCTGCGTGAAGTCAACAATGGATGGTTCTACCAGCATTGAGAGATCCTCAAAGATCTCCTGCTGGAGAGTGTCCAGAGGAGGCCACCAAGATGATGAGAGGGATGGAGCAGCTCTGCTGTGAGGAACTGGGATTGCCTGGACTGAGAATTGGGATTTAGCCTGGAAAAGAGAAAGCTTTGGGGTGACCTAATTGTGGCCTGGACGGAACTGACAGGAGAGAGCGAGAGAGACTATTGACAAACCTGGAGTGGCAGGACTATGGAGGATGGATTCCAACAGAGTAGGTTTAGATTGGGTATCATGAGGGAACCCCTCCCTGTGAGGGTGGGGAGGCCCTGGCACAGGTTGAGCAGAGAAGCTGTGGCTGCCCCATCCCTGGAGCCATCCAAGGCCAGGTTGGACAGGGCTTGGAGCAGCCTGAGATAGTGGGAAGTGTCCCTGCCCTTGGCAGGAACATTGGAACAAGATGATCTTTCAGGTCCCTTCCAACCCAACCCGTTCCATGATCCTGTGATTTCCAGCTCTGGTGAGGGGTCTCAGTGCCAAGAGACAAAAATCAGTTGTACACCAGCAACACGGGGTGAAAGGGCTGTAAACACAAACAGCCAGTTAAATGCCTGCCTATCTGACATCTAGAACCTTCAGATGAAGGCTCTATTTCCAATTCCAAGCTCGTATCAACATCAAAAACAGATGCACATGTTTCAAGCACTATCACTCGTGTGGGAGAGGCTGGAGGGAAAGTCAAAACTCTGATCTCATCTTCTTCCTTTAGAGAAGCTTCAAACAAAATCTGCTAACACCCAACTATGGCTTTTTATGCTTAAAAAGAACCTCTGTTAATGCAACTGCAAAGGCTTAATTGTAATATTCGGGAATTCCTCCATTTCTGGTGAAGCCAAGTGTACCTGCTTCTAATCAGTGACAGAGCAGAGCTGCGAGGCAGAAAAATCTGCCCCGACCAAGACTAACACAGCACCTCTTTCTGAAAGAGGCTGAGTTCCTTCAGTTTATTCAGTCTCACTTTTGAGCTGGAAACAAAGGGGTCTGTCAAGTGTTTTGAGGTTTGTTAGAAGTGCAAGCAACTAGAAGTAAACATTATGCAAACTTAACCTCAGATCTTACCCCAGCAGCTCTTTCTGCCNGGTTTGGGTTGGAAGGGACATTCAAGATTGTCCAATTCCAACCTCCTTCCACGTCAGGGACACCTTCCACTTTGGTTGCTCAGAGCCACAACAACATTATTCTTCTTATGTCATGGGGAGATCTTCACCTCACTCATTCTCCTTGTCAGGAGAGATACCAGTCAAATTCCATTTCCTACATCTAGTTCTGCACCACAGGAAAAGCCCTTTGCTGCTGGAGGCTGTTAATTGAAGGAGCAGGATATTCCCAGCCTATCTGGAAATGCAAACCCACTGATGGGCGGCAGTGGCACCAGAGGCACAGAGAGGAAAAACTTTCACAGTAGCAGGCAGGAATTAGCTTCTGCAAGTTTTTCTTATTTTGTGAAAGAGCAGAAGTCAGTGTTTAATTATTGCACCATAAAACATACAGCTTCAGCTCCATTATTCTGTGCTTCTGAGCGCTGCTTTTGTAGCCTGAGCCTCTCCAACAATTTGGCATCGAGTTGAGTGTTGGGCTTTATACTCCAGGGAAACAGAGCCCCAAGAGCAGCCTCTGCAAAACCTCACTCAGCTTTGGACTAACCTTGTGCCAGGTCATTATTCAGTTTCCATTTATGCTTTGGAACAGAGGTGGAAGAACATGAGCTACGGGCATGTCTTCCTGCGTGAAGTCAACAGTGGATGGTTCTACCAGCATTCAGAGATCCTCAAAGATCTCCTGCTGGAGAGAGCCTAGAGGAGGCCACCAAGATGATGAGAGGGATGGAGCAGCTCTGCTGTGAGGAATTGGGATTTAGCCTGGAAAAGAGAAAGCTTTGGGGTGACCTAATTGTGGCCTGGACGGAACTGACAGGAGAGAGCGAGAGAGGCTATTGACAAACCTGGAGTGGCAGGACTAGGGAGGATGGATTCCAACAGAGTAGGTTTAGATTGGGTATCATGAGGGAACCCCTCCCTGTGAGGGTGGGGAGGCCCTGGCACAGGTTGAGCAGAGAAGCTGTGGCTGCCCCATCCCTGGAGCCATCCAAGGCCAGGTTGGACAGGGCTTGGAGCAGCCTGAGATAGTGGGAAGTGTCCCTGCCCTTGGCAGGAACATTGGAACAAGATGATCTTTCAGGTCCCTTCCAACCCAACCCGTTCCATGATCCTGTGATTTCCAGCTCTGGTGAGGGGTCTCAGTGCCAAGAGACAAAAATCAGTTGTACACCAGCAACACGGGGTGAAAGCGCTGTAAACACAAACAGCCAGTTAAATGCCTGCCTATCTGACATCTAGAACCTTCAGATGAAGGCTCTATTTCCAATTCCAAGCTCATATCAACATCAAAACCAGATGCACATGTTTCAAGCACTATCACTCGTGTGGGAGAGGCTGGAGGGAAAGTCAAAACTCTGATCTCATCTTCTTCCTTTAGAGAAGCTTCAAACAAAATCTGCTAACACCCAACTATGGCTTTTTATGCTTAAAAAGAACCTCTGTTAATGCAACTGCAAAGGCTTAATTGTAATATTCGGGAATTCCTCCATTTCTGGTGAAGCCAAGTGTACCTGCTTCTAATCAGTGACAGAGCAGAGCTGCGAGGCAGAAAAATCTGCCCCGACCAAGACTAACACAGCACCTCTTTCTGAAAGAGGCTGAGTTCCTTCAGTTTATTCAGTCTCACTTTTGAGCTGGAAACAAAGGGGTCTGTCAAGTGTTTTGAGGTTTGTTAGAAGTGCAAGCAACTAGAAGTAAACATTATGCAAACTTAACCTCAGATCTTACCCCAGCAGCTCTTTCTGCCCTTTCTGTCAGCCCACACACTCTTAAGAAGGTCCATTTTCTGTCCTTTTGTCTTGTTTTTCCAGCCTGTGCCAGCTCTCCGGCTACACCAAGTTTTTCATGCCTTATTCAGGGTTCAATAAAAACATATGATAGCATCTAAAAACGAGGCAGAAACGGATCTATTACACTACTTGATTGAATTAATGGCCTGCAGAAAGGTAATGAAACCTGTCCAGAACAGGAGTCTACCCCTAAATGTTACCTCACAGTTCAGTTTCACCATCTGCAATTTCACAGCACTCAGTGTCTCTTCACTGAGATAAAACCCCCAAACCTGTTTACAATGGGATTGGTTTCATAAATGAGGTTTTCTTCTCAATCCCCAGCCTGGGCAGAATCCTCATTACAGTTCCACAGTCCTACTGTACTAAAGACAGTTGTCCTTTTAATGCAAGACAAGTTGAACAGTCTCTCTGTCAAGCCAAGTGCTTGTTAGTGGTCCCTGCCCTGTCCCAAATATGTCAAACAACTTGCAGATCACCCTTATAACAAGAACTGGGCACAGCAAATCCCTTGGGAAAACATTTCTTGCAAGTTTAAAGGTAATAACAAAGCCAGCAGAAAGGTAAAAAGGACATGCTCTGGACTTGCTGATAACAAGAGAAAGTGTCTCATGTCATTAGGATGATCTCCTGGCTTTCCAACCAAGAAACCAGCTGAGAAACTACTTGGCATCACTATTTGGGAAGGTCCAACCCTTGGCTCAGCCCCACACTCTGCCTGGATTTGCAGGTGCTTGTGTGGACACAAAGCTTTGCTTCAGGAGCCCTCAGCAAACCCTTGAACCTTGGGCTCATCCATCTGCTCTCAGGTTTTGCATAACCTGGATGTGCCCTGTTTTCTCTGGGGTTTGTGTCCACCAAAACACCCTTTTCCCTGCAAGCCAGTGTCCTTAGACCCACGTGCACAACTGCTTTGGGCACATGCCCCAAGACCAGAGTGAACAAGTTCTTGGTGGGGGTTACAGTCCCATCTTGTGTCAGCTGTGCTATGCTGTGGATTAGTTCTGCTCTTCTCTCATGGAATGGGTTGGGTTGGAAGAGACCTTAAAGGTCATCTCCTTCCACCCCTGCCATGGGCAGGGACACCTCCCACTGTCCCAGGTGGCTCCAACCTGGCCTTGGACACTTCCAGGGATGGGGCAGCCACAGCTTCTCTGGGCACCCTGTGCCAGGGCCTCCCCACCCTCAAAGTAAAGAATTGCTTCCTCATATCTAAACTTCCTCTCTTTCAGTTTGAATTCATTCCCCTTGTCCTGTCACTGCTGTCACGTACCATCATTCACCACAAAATGCACCAGCCAAAGGCTAAAGGTTGAACTGCAGTTTAAGGAGTTCATCAGAGTAGGAATTTAATACAATCAATTTCCCTCCAGCAAACATTGTCTAATGAGGTGCAGTGCTCTGAGCACTCAAAGGGTGACTTCTGCTCCTCCTCTACATCAAGGAATTGTGAAGGTGGGGCCACAAGTGGCTACATAATCCAAGTTGGACAAGACCCCAGTATTTGAGATCAATTGCATAAACAACTGTTTCTTGAGAAATCGGTGACTTTTGCTCTGCCCAGAGAGTTGAGGACTGCCCCATGCCCTTGGAAGTGGCCAAGGCCAGGTTGGACAGGGCTTGGAGCATCCTGGGATACTGGAAGGTGTCCCTGCCCATGGCAGGAGGGCGAGTCTGGATGAGTTTAAAGGTCCCTTCCAAACCAGATCACCCCATGATTCTACAACTTAAGTTTATCCTTGGATTCAAAACCACAGGTGGATCCCTCAGCATCCACACTGCAAGGAAACTCCTGGGGCAGGAATGCTAGTTCAGAATTTCCCCTCAGTGCTGTCCTTCCCTTTCAGACTTGTAAAAGGCTTTGCAATCACCTGTCAGGTCTGGCTGCAGTTGGCTGTCAGAGGAAGGACACACGTGGCACCATTACATAAATCCTACCTTCCTCCAGGGGGAAAAAGCAGCTGGGAACACCTCCTGCATAGTTATCAGCCCACTTCAAACACCCAGGGCAGACACTGCACCAGATCTGGGTGCACACAACGCTGGGGGCCCCATCAATTTGGGCTCTTCAAGGGCTGTGACAGCTCATGGCACACACGAGTCCAGGGGAACATCCCGAGGAACCAGCACCTCCTTCAATCACAACAACGACTTGGGAAGACTTTGACATTTGTTTTCACTGAGATTCCAAACAAAAGGCATCCCCAGGCTGAGCAAGCTGTCAGCTACAAGCCTCCAGCACACACAGAGCAGACATTTCATCTCTGATGGTTTGTTATTGCCAACCCATTCCTTAATTCCCTTATCTTGGGGGGGGGGGATGAGCATCCTTTCAATTCATAGGAGGCACATTCCTGCTTTTCAAGAGAAGCTACTCTGAAGGGAAGCTGTAACAGCAAGAACACAAGAATCCAGAGATTAATGAACCCACAGTCTCCAGGATGAGTCCGAGGATCATTTTGCACAAGCAGACACGTGAAGATGTTGATGTACAAAGATGTTTGTGTAGATGTGTGGAGGCTCTGAGTAATCAGATATCAGACTCCAACCCAACACAGATTGTCACCAACACCAGCAGACAGATGTGCTGATACTGGTGTAACTGGTATCTCCCACCACTTCAGCCCCAGGGACTGCAGTGCCCTGCCCCATTCCTACGAGCAGAGGGAAACTGCAGCCGGACAGAAAAAGGAATAATTGGGATTGTGAGGTTATGGACAAACAGTGGGAGAAACTCTGAAACACTAAATTAAAAAAAGGAAAAGCCCAGCACTCATTTCTACCTTTGGCTGCTGATTTAGCAGCTGGTTAAAACCCAGTCTCAAGGACGGGATCAGCAGAAATACAGCCTTGTCCAACTGCTCCGACCTAGTGCATGTTCCTCAGCTTGCAATAAACCAATAAATCTGAAGCGCTTTGAAACAACACTCAACACAGGCAAGTACATCCATTTGGGAGGCCAAAATACCCATCAGAGCAGAGCTAGACCTGGAGCAAAAACCACACCAGCCTGACTTCCTAACAAACCTTAACAGACATGGGTTCAAACATCTTGCCAGGACCAGAGCAAACATTTGCATAACACTGTTGAAACCCTAATGAGACAGATACAGACACTTCTACTTGGAATAAGTGTCTGTCGTGCCAAAGTTACCACCAGATTAGGAAACAAGGGAGGGCCAGGGCAGAGTTGCCACATGAACAAGCTGGGCCACATACAAAGGAATCCAGGAAATCACCCAAGGAATCCTCTGCTCTCACTGGCTGTGCAGGTGAAAGCCTTCAACTCAAAAGGCAACAGGATTTGGATACCTGGAGAAGCTCATTGCTGGCACATGAGGGTTTTAAGCCGTTCAATGATGAGTAATGTGTGCTCACACCAAGCTCCAGCCTGTCTGCCTTGAACTTAAACCTTTTGTTTATCACCTTATTGCGAGACAAGAGCGAGCCTGAGCATCAGCTCACCTCCCTCACACGCAACTGCGTCACTGCTCCTACAGGAGCAGGGGAGGGAGAGAGTTATTTGGGGAAATGCCAGGATTTAACACTAGTCAAAGACTGCACTGAGGTGTTATTGTTCAAATATCTTGGAGGAGGCCATCAGACACTTCTGATCAGTCAAGTTCCAGGGAAAGAGCTAAAGCTCATCATCAGTCCATAGAGTGGTTTGAGTTGAAAGGGACCTTTCAGTGAGGTGGGGAAATCTCCCATCTTTGGCTTTGGGGACTTGGGGAATCTCCCACCTCAGAGCAAGGATTGGACTGGAGACCTCCAGACCTCCCTCACAGCACCATTTATTCCACAATCCATATTTAAATGTTGGCTAGTTAACAGTTGCAATCTTCTTGCTCAAGGAATTAAAGGCACTTCCCCCTCAGTAGAGCAGCCACACAGGTAAAGAACAATTCCGTCCCAGACTTCTCTGTCCAGCACAAATTAAGAACAATCACAGTGTATGAAGTGCTGCCCATTTCTGCCATTGTGGCTGCTGAAAGCACTGGTGACTCATGTCTCCGAGTGAGCCCAAAAACCAGCTCCTGTCCTTGCAAGGAACTTAAAAACAGGGCTGAGAGTTCACCTGGAGCGACCCCAAGGCAGGTACTTGAGTGTGGGAAAGGGCTAAAGTGGTGCCATGGCTGGGAGTTGATCTTTCAGTGGCAGGATGGCCAAGGCAAAGCTCAAAGAACTCCTCCCATTTCTTCTCCCATCAACATCCCAGCAGCAGCTGGTCCCACTTGGGAAGCAGGAATGCTACAGGACAATATATATATATTCTACAAAAGCCCTTCCAAACCAGTTTTATCCCACTTGTGTCTTCCTGACCTTCCTCTGCAGAGGACCACGACAGCCCCAGCAGTGCACACACCTCGTACACATCCAAATCCCTGCCTCAAACATTCCTATTTGGAGCAAGTGGCATTTCTGGCAGCTGCAGATCACAGACTTTCCTTGCAGACTTCATTTCTAAATGCTGCCAAATCAAAGGAGACACTGACTTGCCTGCCTGGAGACAGTGATCAGAGGCAGAGAATGCACAGCCCTCCAGGAGACCTGAGGAAAAAATCCAGTCCATTTGCAGAAAACACGGCAAAGTTATGAAGGGGTTTATTAGTGTTTGGGTTTGTGGTTGAAGAGTGGCTTTTGTTCGGTTTGGGGGGTTTTTTCACTCCAGGATGCAAGGCTTATAAGGTGCATTACAGGACACAAGATTCCAACTAGAGATGTTGCTTAGTTTTGCCACAGCGTAAAAATCACCATAGAGTCAATTATTTGGGCTAGAAGGGAACCTAAAGACCATGCAGTGCCATGCCCTGCCATGGGCAGGGACAACTTCCACTATCCCAGGTGGATCCAACCTGGCCTTGGACACTTCCAGGGATCCAGGGGCAGCCACAGCTTCTCTGGGAATTCTACTCCAGTCCATCCCACCCTCCCAGCCAGGAATTCCTTCCCAATCTCCCATCTCTCCCTGCCCTCTGGAACTGGGAAGCCATTCCCTGTGTCCTGTCCCTCCAGCCCTTGTCCCCAGTCCCTCTCCAGCTCTCCTGGAGCCCCTTCAGGCTCTGCCAGGGGCTCCAAGCTCTCCCTGGATCCTTCTCTTCTCCAGGGGAACATTCCCAGCTCTCCCAGCCTGGCTCCAGAGCAGAGGGGCTCCAGCCCTGCAGCATCTCCGGGGCCTCCTCTGGACTCTCTCCAGCAGCTCCAGCTCCTTGTTTTGCTGTTGGATCCCAGAGGTCCCAGGTTACTCTGAGGATTGGAGAGCATCACTCAGCAAGGAAACACTGAACTAAAACAGTGGTGTTTGAACCTCCCAAAGTGGCTCAACTCAAGGCAGACCCTGCAGACTGTCTGACTGCACACAAGGGGCAATCTGAAAAGGATCAAGAGGGATTTGAACAGCTTTCCCTGCCATATTGCATCCCTTATCTAAGGGACATCAGCAGAACATCTCTCCTACTCCTATCACAACAATGATTTTTCCACCAAGAGTTCCCCATCTCACCTCAAGGCTTTTAACATTATTAAAAGACATTTGAAACAGACCCCCAAACCCTTAATGAAAGCCAGGCAGGTCTCTCACAAAAAGAGCAACACCCAAACTTGGGCTTCCCTTTGTGCTGCCCTTCTCTGACCTGCATTTCACAGGGCCCACAGCCACCAAGCTGGGCAGCAGCGACCAGGTCACAGCCCTCCCCAAACCATCTAGTTGGAATTCCAGCAGCCTCCCCTGCCCAGAGGGGAGCTGGGCTCTGAGGGTGTGTATGGTCACACTGGGACCATCGTGGCTTCAGATCAAAGATCCCAAACAGCAGCCCAATTTCTGGTTGCTGTGAACACAGACATGAAACAAAAAAAGTGTTAACCAAGGCTAGACTGTGGCTTGGTTTCTGTCCTGGAGCCACACTCAGCTGGGTCTCTGGGGCTTTAGTTTAGAGCCCTGCAATGGGCAGGCTGGATGCCACAGCAGGAGCAGCCAGCTGGGACTTGCTGCAGGGTTTTTGGAGCCCACCTTCCAGATCTTATCACCTAAAGGTGTCAGGGTTTGGGGCTCCCGAGCCAGACAAACCATTAGGAACATCAGTTCAAGTCCCTCCTCCAGGTGGGAAAGGGACCGAGTTGTTTCTCCACTGTCCTTTCAGAAAGTCCTTTCAGAAACCAAGAGCTGACTGTGCCTGCCCAGAGACCAAGAGCCATCCCAAAGCAGCCAGTCCTCCCCAGGCTCCAGCTATCACACATCCCAGTTCCTGCAGACTGGGAGGGGATGGGATGGGAGTTGTGAAATGTGGTGTCTGTGCTGTCAGTGTGACCTCACCACAGCCAGATGGGTGTCAGAGCCTGTTTTATCAGCCTCACCAAGGCTCCACATCACCACCCTGCCCTGCTGTCAGCACCTTCCTCATGTGCACTTGAGAGATGGGGAACCTTCTCCAGCTGATTTAGGAGGCAGGACACAGAGCAGATACCCCGGGGGAGCCCAGGCTGATTCAAATTCAGATTTGCATCAGCCATGAGCAGCCATGCACACCCAGCAACATCACCCTGACAGCTCCATCTCCAAGAGCTTTGCTGCCTCTCTGCTCACAGGCTGGTCCCTTTTAGAAAGTACAACTCAGAGTGGAAAGTTCTGTCTGAAGTCTGGGCTTTAATTTTAATTGTGAGGGCACAAAAGAGCTTTAGAGCAATAAAATAAAGCATCTATGCCAAGGGCTCCTTGTTAAGTTCATCTCTGCTCTGCCTGTCCTACAAGGGGCAAAACACAGAGGTCGTTCATTACCTGCAAGGTCTCATCAGAGCAATGATTGTAATGGAACAGCAGGGACTCTCCTGAAAGGGAAAAGTCAGGCCCAAAGCAGTTTTCTACTGGAGCAGCAGTCAGAAAAAAAATCAAGGGGAATGAGGGAACAAGGTTTTTGCTAATTAAGCTGTTCAAGCAAACCTCCTTCAGCAGCCCAGGCTAGTAAAGCACAGGAGGTTCAGTGGCATTTTCCAAGCTTTAAGTGGAGAAATAGAATAGAATCTGGGGGAAAAACAAGCTTGATTTTTCAAAGCCAGTAAATTCCTGACTGGTATCTGGGCTACAGGCAGCTGGAACCTGGTTTAATGTTACGTGAAGGTACCAGTCGAGTTAAAACCCCTGAATTGCAGAGCAGAGACAGCCCACGGTGCAGCAGACCTGGAAATCAGAGCTGAGGATTCACAAAGTGAATCAGGTACAGGCAGGAGAAAGTCCCACCTTCCCATTCAATCCCACCAGGCACCATTTGGCTTTTACTTGAGATATTTAATGGATGCACAGCTCCACGTGTCACCTACACAAGGGCTCCCAAAACTCACGGGATCAGCAAGTCCCCCATCAACAAAAAAGTCTCACATGACATTTTATTCTACGAAACCAATTCAGATTTTAGCCCTTCCAGACAAGAACACAGGAGAGGTCCTGGTTTTGGCAACTGTGGCTGAGTCACTTCTCAGAAAGAGGAAACAAAAGCAGGGGGTCTCTAGGAACTTCCTCATTCCTCCTTCAACCCCACGCTGCCCAACAACCAGCTCAGTGGTTTTCATCCTGGTGAAAGCTCAGGCCCTCAGCAACAAGCCAGTCCCTGCAATAGTATTTTCAGGAAACTCTAGAGGATCAGACAGTTGGAAAACACCTTAAGATGTTATTTAGACATACACACAGCCATTAAAGAACAGAATAAAGTCACCTCACCAAGTCATGTTCCTCACAGCACAGATTGTTACCCGCAGCCTTCAGGTGACATTTCATCTGATGGAACAGAGCAGGAGTTGAAAAAAAACACTCCAACATTTACCACAGGGGCCATTCCCCTCGACTTAAGAAGGAAAAGCAATGTAGGCATCAGGGAAAAAATAGTATTTTTTTTCTCCAGCAGAGCAAACCAAGGCCAGTACGTGCCAGACACACCTGCCAACAGCTCCCACAGAGGAAGAAGAGGAGCTGCACCCATCAGACATTTATGGTTGCACCCACCTCTGGCCCAGCCCTGGCAGCACCGAGCTCTTGCCCATATCAGCCACCAACCACAATCCTGTGCCCAGTCTGGCTGTGCCAACTGCAACTCTGCAAAGTCATGCACACCAGGGACCTGCCTCCCTGTGATTAGGTCTTGTCCTTGTTAAGCTTCCAGCCACATCCAACGTGAATCAACACTGACAAAGCCCAAAACACACATTTCTCAGCCCTCCCGGATCCGACTGCCCTCAGTTTACACAGCAATTATTCCAATTTCATTTGTCACACTGCAAAGCAGCAAGGAAGAAACAAGCTGGGTGCTCACTTGGGGCAGACCTCGAAGCTCAGCTGGCTCCAAAATCCCAATTCAGGGCCATTCCAATGCGTTGTGTTACTGCATAATCAGTGCAGCATCATTAAGAGGAAGACAAGTTTATTTTCTCTTCAATCCAAGACTTTTTTTTTCTCCCCCACCAGATGAGTTTTGACATCATGCTTAGCAAGGAACCAGAGATAAGGCATGTGCTGGGTGAGGGCTCTGCTGTTTTTATAAAGCATCTTACCCAACACAGCGAGGCAGACCTTAAACAGGAAGCGTTTATTGACTTTATACTCACTTCATAAAACATTTACACAGGGGTAGGAGGAGAAACAGGAGTTCCCAACAACCCAAGCCCGTGTTTCAGTTAAAACAAAGATGAGCCTGTGCATTGTTCCAGCACAACACCTGTGATCTCAACCACGGGGCAACACATTCCTGGGAAAAGCAAAACTCACAGAGCATTCCCAGGCAGGGCCTTTTACTGCTCAGCCATCAAGGTGAATTTATCCTTCAGATAATTTAAACCAGCATGGGAAAAGCCATTTCCACAGTATTAAAGTGAAGTGTGAACGTTATGGAATGAGAACACAGAGGGGAAAGAGGAGCTGCTGGTGCAGGGGATGGGGAAGCAGTAAAGTAGCTCTGAGGATGGATTTATTTGGGTTGGAAAGGACGTGCAAGACCATCTCATTCCAAGCCCCCTACCATGGTACCTTCCACTAGACTGGGTTGCTCCAAGCTCTGTCCAGCAGTGCCCTGTAACTCCTGGTTCTGTGCTGGGCAGTCGAGATGCTGCAGGTGTTTTCTTCACCACCCTCAGCCCCACTCCAAGAGCCACCAAACACACAGGCCTTGGGAGGGAACCCTAGAAATCAGTTTTATGTGGGATCCACAGCCAGTTAAGCCCCCACGTGTGGCATTGTGACAGCTTTAGTCCAAAGCAAGTTAATGAAAGTGCCATTTTGTCTTTTAATGGCTTTGGAAGGTCAGGAACATCACAGATGAGGGGGACAGATACACCACAACCCTCAGTGACACCTCCAGAGAGCTGAGTCTCCAAGTTGTCCAGCCTCATCCATCCATCCATGAAAAACAAGCTACTTTGGTACACAAACAGCATTTCCCTTGCTGCAACTGAGCTCCCCGTTTACTTGAGGCTTTCCAAAGACTTTTGAGGGAAGCTGAAGCCTCTCTTTTCCAAGAAAACGGGGAAGGCAATTGGAGCCAGCTGTTGTGCAGTTTGGAACTAGATCAGCATCACGTTCAACCAGCAGGAGCTGGATCCTCAACCCACCATTCACAGCAGGGCAGTAAAGTTTCAAACCCTTCAGCCTCCCTCCATACCTGGGTCTGATTTCAGCCAACACCTCTCATCCTCCTCAAAAAGCCACTTAAAATGTTTGCACTGTCCTTGTCCTAAAAGCTTTGGGGATTTTTCCATTACCAATTACAACCATATCCTTGGGTTTTATAGGAGTTAACACAGAGCCACCTACACATACAGAAGGCCTGGCCAGGTAAATTTTTTTAAAACCCTTTTCATTATTAACTTGACAAAGGAGATATTCTTTATTGGCATTAAGCTGAACAACCCACTCCCAGTCCAGCAGGGAAGCATGGAAATATCCAAACCTAATTAGAGGCATTTCCCATGAAATATGACATTCTAGGAATGACTTCAGATGCTCTTGCCCACCACACAAATTGCCTCCCTACCTCCCTCTGAGGTTGCTGACAGATGCCACCTATCAGATCCCTCTTTGTTTCAATTAAATCAAGTAACAAGCTTGATTCGATTAGCAGGAGGAAGGCAGCAATCAAAGATGCTCTCGCAGCAGGAGCGGTGGGTCCTGACCAGCCCTTCAGCCCAGGGGCTCAGACACACATCCCACCGTCACCGTGGGAGCGAGAGCACAACGGGACAACAAACCACCCGGGGGAGGCCGGGCACCACCAGCAAAGATGTTCTGCACATGCTGAGAGAGGGGGGTTTCCACGGGGAATACCTGGAGGCTATTCCAGATGGGTCTTGCAGGCACAGCATCCATGTGTTCCTAATGTACCCCTTGCCTGGGCGGCTGCAGCCACAACCCCTCACACCAGCCAGCACCAGGGCTGTGAAAACACAGCCTTTTCTTTCTAACCCGGCGCAGATTTCTGCATGTTGTTCTATTCATTAGCTGCAAATCGTCAAGGAAGAGTTCCTATAGTCAAACAAAGATAAAAAGCCTACAATGCCTGACATCTGGAGGCTTTGGCCTTAATTCCGTTGAGGGGAAGGGCTGATGTCATTTTCTTTTTGTTCTGGGAACATGCATCCATTAGTTCCAACTGCACAGAACTTTTAGGAAGAGCCACACAGAGCTGAGAACAACCCCAGGCACGAGAATGACTCAGCCCCTTGCCAGGGTTTAGGGGGAGATGCCCGAGGGGCTCTCTCCAAACTCCAACAGACCTTTCAAGCTGCTCTACCACAGAGCTGACAGGGCAGATCCAATTCCCAACACACCAGGTGTGTGTGGCTGGAGGCTCCCACACCCCAAACAACTTCCTCACTGAAATCCAGGATTCCCAGTCCCTCTCCATTCCCACTCATCATTTTGGGGTGATCAACAGGTGCTGGTTGCAACACAAAGCTTCCTGCCACATTCCTTGGGAATGCCCCACTTGAAGAAATAAAACAAGAATGAAAGGGGTCTGTGAACTCACTTATTTTAATAATCAACAATGGGATGTGGCTTGTTTTTCCAAAGAACTAACTATCCGGGGTCTCATGAGAACACCATCCTCCATTTCTACCCAGTCAGGCCACAGATATCCCACACCAGAGGCTGTTCAAGTTTTCCTCACTCTTATCCCATAAAACAAATCATCCTGTCCCGGTTTTCCCTGAGCTGATGTCAAGATACCCCACACCAGCCCAAGGGATAACACCAGAAGTGTCAAACAAACACAAAGAGATAAATTAGAGTTGTGCCAGGAAATGTTTACTCTGTATCACACAGTTCTGTCCCCTTCACAGACCAGGAGAAGTCTTTGGCTGAGCAGGAGTTCATCCCATCCCATCCCCACTCATTTGGTATCACAGACAAGAAGGTTTCCAACACCCACCCTTGGTTTTGCCAGGGAAAATCCTTCCCCAGGTTTGCAATCCAGTAAGAAATTCAGAAGCCAACCTCACTTTCCTCCTCCTCACTGATGGTTCGTCACCTCACTAGAAATACTAATTACAGAAGGAATTGGAAGGAGTCACCACTGGATATGGTGGTGGAACTCGAGTGCCTTTGGGACATCAACTCCCATTAGATACAGCTGAGACTGGTCAGTGGGTTAAATCACAGAGGGTTTGGCTTTTTGGGGGTGGGTGACTGAGGGCAACCAGGGGTGGAACTTGCTGAAAACACAGGTTATACTTTTAATAATCCCATCAAGGGATTATTTTAATGTCTGAACTTCAATTCTAGTCCATTTTCCAAAGAAAAGCTGTGCAGCAGACCAGGGTTCTACCTCAGGTCACACTCAAATGCCACACAAGCGAAATTCAGGGTTGAGAGACACCTTTTAACCAAGGCTCTTCCAGGAAGGGGAGCTCAGCTGGACACCCTGAATTAGAAGGTTCCCTGAAAGGAGCTCCTCCATCACAACCAGCTGATCCATGAAAGCAAAGTGTCTTCTCTGCTGCCCTTGGTGGCCCCACACGAGTGTCCCCTCCCCGAGGGACGCGTGGGGACAGCACAGAGCATCCCAGGGGACATTCATGGGGAGGGAACACCCATCTTGGGACATAACGGGGCCCTTGGCTCGAACTGCAGCTCCTACTCCCTGCAGGGCAGGGAGACAATTTAATACTCTGAGTCAGTTCTGTGTCTCACAGCTGCTCAGCAAATCAGATTATTGCTGTGCAGATGACACTGTGGGGAAGTTCAGTGCCAGGTTTTCTCCCAGGGCCACGCAGAGAGGAGTTTTGCAGCTCCTGGGAAGACAGGATGCTTTGCTCCCCTGGAGCCTCTCCCCAGCCAGAGCAGAGGGCACAGGGACAGATCGAGGTGCCCCCAGGAAGGTTAAAGTGCCTCTTTCCACAGCAGAAATAAGTCCTGAGCAGCACAAACACGTTTTGATGGCTGGTTTGCAGAAAGTGCCTGAACCTCAGAGTAAAAGAGACACAGTGGCAGCAGATAATGGAATAATGGTGTGGGATAAAACACCTGAGCAATCCACCAGACACAACACCTTCCTTCAGCTCCTCACATCAGCAGCCCTCAGGAGCTGGGGGTGATTCCCCAGACACCTCCTTGCATCCCTGGGAATGCTTTCCATCACACTCTGTACCCCAGACTTCTCACTTGGATTGAAAAGGGACCAAACATTCAACCCCTCTGTGTCTCCTACAACCTGCTCCCCACCCACCTCCCTCATTCCTCCCCAGCAAGAACAGCCTGGTCCATCAGGGTCTATCCAGGAGAAACAGGAAGTAAAGGAAGAGAAGTCACTCCTGGAACAACGAGACTCCCCACCACCAGCATTGATTTAAAGGGGCTTTTCAGCCAGGGGTAACAGGCACAGCCCAAAGTAAGGGGATGGAGGAACAATCATTGCCCAGGGCCCATCCCCAGTGTTTATTCATCTCTCCCATCATCTCATAGAAGCTGTTCCAGGTCACTCAGTGAGGCACTGCACAGGTTGTGGCCTCATCCCTGGTGACAAGGGGCTCACAGCTCCTTTCACACCCAGTTTATTTGACCCCTTCCAGCCCAGACTCACATTAGGAATTACATGGAATCCATACACTTCTTGCTGCCTTAACTCACACATCACCCTGGTCACAAACTTCTGCTACTCCAGGAAGCACAAGGAGCTTTCTAGGCTGTTCCTTTTAATGACAACAAAGAAATTTCTTCCCAGAAGCTGCTGGCAGCAGCTGCCTTTTCTCCTCAGAGATGCCACCACTCCAGGGAGGAGAGACACAACCTTCCAGCACCTTGGCTTCCCCCTGCCACATCTGTGGTGGGGCCTCTCTGCCAAAGCCTTTTTATTAGCCAAAAATACAAGGTGGCTGTGGGATGCACGACGGGGTGAGGGTTTTTTTTAATAGCAATGTAACTGGAAGACCTTTGGAGAAATACACCCACACCCCTAATTCAACCTTGGCGTTCTAGGGGAATAAATTTATGTCTCCCCTCTGTCCCTCTTGGTGTTTTCACCCCATCCCACAGCTTTGCTCATTCACCCTCCTCCCTTTGCAGGGAGGTCTCTACAGTCACCAGCCCTGAGTGTTGTTTGGGCACAAGAAAGGCACAACCAATAAACAGAACTCAAACACAGTGTAAAATATATATATATAAACCCCAAACTCTTAAAAATGGAATAAAACCATGAGCCAGCTGCCCTTTAACCAAAGTGTTCAACGGTTTCCACCTCACGTGCATTATTTACATTGCCTTTCTTTACTTCAAACAGGCACAAAAAACCATCAAAAAACCAACAAAACACACCAAAAAAAAAATCAGAACCTACCTTGCTGGACAGAGAGCCCATTTTCCAGAGTGAGGACCTCCTTCGACTCACTTTTCATCTTCCCAGGGCTCAGAGGATGGAGGACACAACTCCCTCCTTCTCCTCCCTTCCTCCAGACTCCCAGGGGGGTTATCCCACTCATCACCCCCCCCACCACAAGCCCTGGAAAAACAGCCCCTCTCCAACCCTGGAGAAGGGAAGAAGGACCACAAAGAGCAGAGCAGGTCCTCAAATAAGGGTGGGGAGGTTGTTTTCCTCCCCTCCCACCCTTTATTGCCCTCAGCTGTTTCCTATCAACTCATTGACACTTTGGGGTGGGAGAGGCTCCTCAGCTCCCTGGGCTGGAGCTCTGGGGTCAACAGCCATGGGGAGGTTCATAGTTAAGGATTTTGGGGTGCCAGGCAGGGTTTCTCATCCATGGATCCATGAGGAGCAGCTGGAGATGCTCAGCCTGGTGGTCTGCTGGGAATTGTTTGGCTGCTGCTTCCTGAAATCTTCCTGGGGCTTGGGGACACACCTGGGGCTTGGAGACACACCTGGAGCTGGGAGACACACCTAGGGCTGGGGGGGGACACACCTGGGGCTTGGAGACACACCTGGGGCTGGGGGGGGAACACAAGGGACTGGGGTGAGGGGGGGTTACACAGGTGATACTGGGCAGCCCAATGGGGAAATCTGGTTCCCTTGGAGATGGGAAGAAAAGGGCTCTTTCCTCAAAATCCCTCCCTTACACATTGGAGAAGTTTAGGCAAGTCCCAGTGAGATGGGAGATGAAAAGATCTCCAAAATTCCAGGACTTGTCTCTGTGAAGTGTTTCGAGGGCAGTTTAATTGAGTTTAGAACATACAGCCAAATTTGCTTTTGGGACTGATTTCCCTGTTTGTTTCAATGTTGTTCCTGAGGTATGTGGGCCGTAAATAGGATTCCTGGTACAATCCCACACTCCTGATACTGCTCCAGGATAACTTCTCATCCTGATATCAGAGCACTTTTTTAATAGTTTGTCTCCCAATACTCGGCTCCTGCTAACTCAGATGGAAAATGTCAAGGATTTGTATTAAAAAAAAAAGTGTTAAAAATAACTTGTCAGCATCATAACAGACTCCACATCCCAGGTAAAGGCTTTAATCCCAATTTCTGTGGAGAGGGAAAAACATACACTCAACCACCCACTTGAGTGACAGTAAGTGACACGTTGTCTCATTCTTTTGTGTTAGAGATGTGTCACACAGCCCTCGTGTTACCAGGAGCAAATATTCATCACTTGCTTCTTATATTTGGTCATAAAAAAGGATCAAAACCCTGTGTTTTATTCTCTCTTCACTCTGATGTGATCACCTATAGGGGCTAGGGGCTCCCCATCAAAGCCTTTCACTAGAAGGAAGGTTATTTGTGAATTCTTTACATCGTTGGTGTGAAGGTTTTTATCTTATTTAAAACCCATCATCCAAATTCTGTTCTGGAGGTGGCAGGGTGTAAATTCCACGTTGGTTTCCACGTGGTGATGGACTCATGGAAAGGTTTGGGCTGGCAGGGCCCTGGCATCTCCCCTCTCTGCCCAGGAGTGGGGAGGGGACGCTCCAAACAGCTCCTAATTAATGAAATGAAGGAATCCCACTGTGGAAACAGTTTCCACCCAGCGTGGAGATGAGCTCAGCTCTCAGGCTGTCCCAGAGGGGCTGGGCGGGCTCAAGTCACAGACCCGGTCACCCATCAAGAGGGATTTCCTCACTTCCAGTCGCTAATTGGGATCTGTCCTGCAGTTCGCAGCACCCGCATCGATCACTGCCCGGAGAGGTTGTTAGTGGGAAGGATGGAGAGTCTTTCATTGCAGGGACTCTTTAATGATGACAAGCAGTGTCTCAGGAAGGCAGGATGATGCCACGGCTGGGTGCCTGAGCTGAATTCTGCCACGTTTAACCCTCCTCACATCAAACCAGAGCGAAAAGCAAAACAATTCTCTCACTGTTTGCCCACTGATGGCTTCTTTGCTCTGGCTTTGGAGGGGTGATGGTGGCCATGTCCACACCGACACCCCACAGGGGATTTCTGAGGGCTCTCACCTCTGTTTTCATGAAACCTGCAGAAAATCAGTAGTTTTGTGGCTCTGTCAGGTTTGGTTGGAACTGGGGAAAGGGTAAAACCTTACACCAGGGAGGAGTGGGGGGTACATTCACACATGATGCCACAAAGCCTCTACATCCCACATTGTATTACAAAAATACTCTGGTATTTCCTATATTCCACTTATTTTGCAGCAGAAACACCATCGCTTCCTGCTGGAGATGTCTGCAAACTATTATTTACTATATTATACTTATTATTTGCTCCTGTAATGCCAAGAATAAACACCAATGCAGCAGAGGAATGAGAGTTTGGTGAGGGCACGTTTAGCACCTTCAGCAGGACAGAAGTGACCCCTGCTCTCTGCAGACACTTTGCCTTCACCAAACGTGTTCTGCAGGGGCTGATATTTGCAGTGATTTCATCCAAAAGCAAGGCAGACTTTATATTTATTATTCTTTTTATTTTGAGGACTCCAATGGGTTTGTTTGGTTCTCAGATCTCTCCTCAGGGAATTAATACAGTGAATTTTTATTGCCGAGAAATGAGAGAAACAGGTAGAGGATTTTTTTGTTTTCCCACCTCTAGAAGCCAATTTCCCAAGGAAATGAGGCCTATCCCTTGAGGCTGTGTGGAGGGGGAGGTCATACAGTCACACCATCAGGGAGTGTGCTCAGTATCCCACATTTCTGAGGTGGAATATGGGGGCGTGCAGTCAGGACCTGAGGGTGACAACAGACAGGGACTCATTTTCTCTGCTCTGTAACCTGAGGAGGGTGTGGAGCCAAAATGGCCTGAATCCTGTAGGTTTCCTAAAAATTTCCTAAAAAATTCCAGGGATCTCATGGAAGGAAAGGCACTCAAACATTTAAGAGCGCTGCACATTCACAATAACTGAATGGTGAAATAGCAACCCATGGATGCAGGGCCATGCTCTCAAATGGCAGCAGCACAAGAAAAGTTAATAATGGGCATTGTTAAATGATTAAATTAGGTAGACAGGAATCATTTCTGCAAGACTCATAATGGGTTTAATGATACTATTTACTTAGCAAGAACAATATATCTTCTCTATTCATGAGTTCCTGGAAATCAGGGATGCTGAATTGTAAAATATGTGTTTCAAGACAGAACTTTGAGCTGCAGCCTCTCTGAAAGTTAGTTGGGTATTATCTCGCAGACCTACAGCTCTTGAATTTTCCTAATCCAGTAAACACTGGCAAGGCTTGAATGGGAACAGTTTGTGCCTGGAATTTCGGGAAGTTCACCTTTTGAGCCAGGAGCCAGTCTTTGTGGAGGGATTTGAGAGTGGATCGAAGCCCCGAGGTCACTTACATCCATCCACCTTGCTGGCACTGCTTTAGAGGAAGTGCTGGGACATCCATGTCCTGCTGTGCAGCTGCTCCAAATCCTTCACCCATCCAGCAGCTGCCCTGCCCCACTTGGGTCTCCCATGGCACCCTGTGGCCCTCAGGATGCTCCACGTGGCATTTCACCTTGGCAGGTGTGGTGGCAAGATGAGCCCAAGGCTGGAAGTGAGGGAGGAGCGTGAGGCCCCCAAAGTGGGCCTTGCTTTGGGGACATGCCGAGTCCCTGCGCCACAGAAACCGTGTCTTTCTTGTGAATTGTCCACAGAGACGTTTTCCTAGAAGTCATTTTCAGTTCTGCACTGGGCATTCTCTGTGAAGCCAGAGGATCTGCAGCTGTGGTGACATTGCTCGGCCACAGCGCTGGCATTTGTCATCGTCTTCGTGCTGCTGGCAATTGTCTCACAGGGCAGCTTGTTGTGGGAATGCAAACTGAAATTGGGGGACCCTGCAACAGCAGCAGATGGGCACTGAATCCCATCAAAACAAGAGCTGCTTTTTCCTCACACTGTGCCCAGTTAGAGCAACTTGAATTAACAGTTGAGCTGCATGAACCAGCAGACACACAGTAGGTTGGCTGCTCCACCAGTATGAGCCCAGTGGGGTGAGAGCTGGGAAAAAGCAACTGGGAGGCAGAACAGAATGTCTGGAAGAGCAGCTCACCATGTCCCCACACCGTGGGACCACCACCTGTGTCCCTTGGTGGGACAACCAAGTCAACCCTGAGGCACCACTTTGCCGATATCAAGAGACCGAGATGACATTTGTGCTAAAAGACTGACATTATGTGGGTGGGTTTGCCAAGGCAGGTGTGTTTAGGCAGCTGAAAATCCATCCTTGGAAAAAAAAACAGCAGGAGGGAAGGAAAAGAGCCAAGGCTGAGGATTGGTGAGGAGCACAGGAGACACATGTGCCGACTTTGGAGTAAAAAACCATTTCTTTTGGAGTAAAGAAAAATTTCTCCATGTGGTTTGGAGAAACAGTGAACAGCAGAGAAACATGTGTGGCTCCCAAACTCTTCCTTTCATCACCTTTCGGTAAAATGAGGCTTTGACAACATTTGTCCCAGCTCGCAGGCTGTGAGTGAAGACACCCAGCCTTGAGCCCTGTGTAAACTCACACCTTCTCTCAGGAGCAAAACCAACTTGGTTTTGTTACATTAACCCAAACTGACAATCCCACGGAGCAAGGCTCCTCCTGGATGTGTCAGTGGGGACATCTTCTCACACCACCCTCCTGGCAAAAGGAAAGAGAGTTGTACAAGGCTGGACGTAGATTTGTCATCAGGTTTTAATAACTGATTTTCTTATTTCATTATTAGATTGAGGCATCTAATTCTGAAGCTGCTTACAATTAGAAAATAAGTCATTAAAGAGAGGAAGTCACAGTGACAATGTTCCTGACAGGGTTTGTAGATGTTTGTCACACAGGAGGGTGGGAGCCTCTCATGGTGGGATTTTGGGGTTTGTCCTGTGCTGAGCCAGGAGCTGGACTCAGTGATCCTTGTGAGGCGCTTCCAGCTCATGATATTCCATGATTCTACAAAAAATTCTGCTTATTCTCAACAGCCAAGAGATCCTTTTTCTGAGGAAGAGAGAAGTAGCTGCTGAGCTCTGGCAGCACAGTCCACACTCAGCCATTTCTTTTTTACTCAATACCATTACTTGGGGATTTTAACATCTTCCCCTTTTCCCAATGAAGGCTAAGACCAAACTTCACCAGATGATCTGCAATTTAATTTTAAGGAAGCTTCTGTCCTTTACAAGGAGACAACACTCAGTAAGTGCAGGTGGGAACAGCCCTGTGCCAACTCTGCCCCTGCGCTCACTGAGGCTGTTTGAGATGTCACTGGTGGAGAAGGCATTGAAAAGGTGAGGGATCTCATCCCACAGGGTGTTCACAGGGTAGGTTTGCAGGCAAGAAGGGTGAAAGTTGCCCGAAAGTCACACATACCTTGTCCCACCACACTTGCTCCGTGCTGGAGTGAATTTGGGACACGGCTGGAGCAGAACTTCCAACCCAAACTCTGCATGCCTGAATCCTTCTCCATGCTGGAAGAACATTATCATGCACTGGGTGAAGTGTTACTAAAAGAAACCACTTATCCCTAGGGGAAAAAAAAAGTAGAATAAAGAAGAATTTTTCGGGCTTATTTGGATCTGCCATTGAGGTCCCTACTTGAGGAATGTTTGAAGAGGCAGCTGGAAACCCCTCAGGTGTTGATGACAAAATCTCTTTTGTGAGGTCTCAGAAAGCAGTGACCACAAAAAAGTATTACATCAGGTTTGGAAGCCTGGCAGTGTCTCCTTTTGATGGTGTAATTAATCTCCTGGGGAGCAATAATCACATTCCAGTTCTCTCCGCTGCTTTGCTGTTCACATTAAGGCCCTCACTGTGATCTTCTTCTCTTTCCAATTGATTTGTGAAGTCGTATCTACCAATCTGATAAGGAAACAAAAGGGATGGGATGGGCCGAAATGTGGCTTCAACTTCTCTCTTCTCTCTTCTCGAGCCCTGTTACTGGGAGGAAACTCCTGGGTGTTTCCTACTGGAGCCGGTAGAGATCAAGTTGATGAGGGATCTGGAGCACCTCTCCTGTGGACACAGGCTGAGAAATTTGGGGGTGTTCAGCCTGGAGAAGTGAAAGTTGAGTAGAGACCTTCCAGCACCTCCCAGTATCTGAAGGGGCCTCCAAGGAAGTCAGAGTGGGACTGCTCATCAGGAACTGTTGGTGACAGGACAAGGAGTGATGGGATCGAGCTGAAAGAGGGGAAATTTAAGTTAGAAATATGAAAGAAATTCTTGGCTGTGAGGGTGGGGAGGCCCGGGCAGAGGTTGGGCAGAGAAGCTGTGGCTGCCCCATCCCTGGAAGTGTCCAAGGCCAGGTAGTGGAAGGTGTCCCTGCCCATGGCAGGGGGGTGACACTGGATGATCTTTAAGGTCCCTTCCAACCCAAACCATTCTATAATTCCATGGTTTTTCAATTCTCCTCCAGGTGAGGATGGCAAGAGCCAGCACGACAGGGCACAGCAGCACAGGGCGTCACCACTTCTGCAGGGAGAGCAGAGGAAGGGAGATTTTCTGGGCTGGATGAGGCACTTTGGTGTTCTCTTAACAGTAATTAAATCCAGATAAATTGGAATGGGAAATGAAGTATCTTTTTTTTTTCACAGTGGAAGTGAAATTTTCCAAGGGCAGTGGAGTCCTCTCTTGCCTCACTTCAGTTGTTCAGAGCTAAATGACTTCCAGCAAGAGATGCCCTGGACAAACACAAGCTCTCAGTCTCCTTCCGGGGCTAACAGGGGGAAATGAAAAGGTCTGTTTTATCCAGGACTTCAAGTCTTCTTCATTTGAAACTTATCCAGCCTCAACAATTGTAACTATTTTATTGATTTAAGGAAAGTGAGCAGCTTGTTTATTTCCTGGTACTGTCCCACAAATCAGTCAAAAGGTTAATTTTCATTCATAAAAAATGTCATCTTTAAACTGCAATAAAGCAATTTTTAAAAGGCAACACCCCAAAGTTCAGTCAAAAGGCACCTGACCTCTTCCAGTCCCAAAGGATTTGTCCACTGGAATTGTTGTTCCTCCCAAGGTAAACATCAGATGGGAAGACGTGAAAGGATGAGATAAATTGAGAGGAGGACAATGCTTTCCCTCAGGCTCAGAGGGGAGAGTTTTAAAGGAGTCCACCCTAAGTTTGCTGGTGATTTCCTCAATCACAACTGGCTCAAAGGAACAGGGTGACCTGGAAAGGTCAGCAGGGCAGGACTGATAAAATGGTACAGAGTTGAGGGTGTGTTTGTGGAGAACACAAGCTGTAACAGGCAGAAGGAGGTGTAAAGGTCTCTCTGCATCCCACAGTGAAGGGTGATGCAGATTTGACCTCTTCAGTCTCTGAAAGGAGGGTGTAGCAAGGTGGGGGTCAACCTCTTCTACCACTTGTGACAGGACAAGAGGAAACGGCCTCAAGCTGTGCCAGGGGATGTTCAGGTTGGACACCAGGAGGAATTTTTTCATGGAAAGGGTGGTCAGGCCTTGGAAGGGGCTGCCCAGGGAGGTTTGGAGTGCCCAGCCCTGGAGGTGTCCAAGGAATAACTGGACGTGGCACTCAGTGCTCTGGGCTGGGAGACAAGGGGGTCCTCCCATTCCTACTTGGTGTTTCCACACAGTGATCCCACCAGGCCTTGGGTCACAAAAAGCAGTGGGAACCCTGATCCAGATGATTCCCATCACACCCCTACATTCCCAAAGCCTTTCCCCTGGATCACTGCTGCCTACCCACGTATTTGGCCTCATTCAACTCCATTGCGTGTCAATAAATGAATAAAAAATGTTCCTGCATTGCACAATTCCTTCCTTGGTCATTTATGACTTCCCTGATCATTGGGTCACCTGGAAGGTTTTATCAGCAGCGAATGTATGTTTTCTTCAGGTCATTAATTCAGATGTTAAATAGCATGGAAATGCTTTCTGCCCTACCCCAGTGGAAACACGGCCACTGCTTTAATTACTGCCTTTACAATTACGCATTGAATCCTATTAATTATCTAATTTGAGAGCTATTTAATGCTTTCCGCATGCCTTGCTCACTATTGTTACTCAGATTAAACCCAGGACTAACTTCAAGCCCCACATTTTGGCACAACCTGTAAGATCAAGCCTGTTACAATTCTGTCAAACTTGGCAATGTTATTTTTATAAGGTACCAAATTCGCTTGACAGTATTATTGCTTGGTCTTGCTTTTGTTGCCCTCCTTTAATTTCCTTCCTCTATTAATTATTTTCCCTTAATTTATTGCGTCCTGTGTGAGATTCTGTGTTATTTAGCCTGGGACTAATGCCAGAATAACGGATGTACACTTTCCTAGGATATCCCATTTACCTTTGGAAAAACATTGTTAGGGCATTATCCCGACTCTCCTCACTCAGAGCCTCCCAAACCAAATGAAAAAAAAAACCAACAACCCCTCATTACTGTCCCAGAGACCTCCTCAGGCGGCTCTTTTAAAACTCTGGGGTGCAGTTCGAGCTCAGCGTGTCAGGAATTAATCAGCGCTGCCCCAGCCCTGCTTTGGGCTGTGCTGCTGGAATGGAAAGCATTTCACCATCCAGGCTGGGATCACATTAGCTGCCTCTTCCCAACAAAGAGAGGCAGAAATATTTAGGGAGCTTTCCTGTCTTCATCATTGCCGACACTTTCCCCCCCCCGTTTCAGCCTGGTAATGGCTCAGTATCCCTGTGAAAAAATGTCTTTTGCTTTTGGTGTCATTTTATGGCTCCCCGTTGTCCTCAGCCCCCCTGGCTGCCCGTCTCTCCTCACATCCTTTCTCTCGGTGGCCACGGGGCTTCCTCACTTTACCCGGAATTTGTCAACCACGAGGACCACCTGTAAGATGCACAGGTGGCATCAGGTGCCCCCTGAGGGCATCAGGGCCCCGTGAAAGAGTGGATGATGCTTTTCCCCCACACGGTCACACGCTGAGCCTTTCTCCTGTGCACCCTGATGGGGCTGGATTGGGTTTTCAGCCCCTGCATCAACAGCAAAGGCAATTAATGTTGTGTCTCCCACAGGGACTGCAGTGCCAGGGGCTTTCCAGGGAGTCCCAAACGCATCCATGAGATGGCAGGAATGGTCATCCTCACTGAGGAGTGGGGAAAGCTGTTCCCTCAGGAAAAGTTACCCGAGCTCCAGCTGCGACTGGGCAGCTCGCTGGGAGAAGATCCCTTACAAATTATTAAATACAAATTAACCATTAAACATAAATTCGTCATCTCTAGGGAAAAAAAAAAAGTTAGTAGCAAATGGTTGGAGGCAGGAGAGAAGTGTCAGCCCATGGTGGCCCAGCTCTGATGGACACACTTCCCTAAATCTCCTTGGGTCCCTAGACCCAGAGTGCCTGGCCAGAATAATTCTCCTCCTGTGATTTTTATTTTCCACCCAGTTTGGAGAGTGGTACTTGTGTGAGAAAGAAATCCAAATGTTCTGCTGAAAAAAGAAAATAAACTCCTTCAAGACTCGGTGTTCAATCCTTGAGTAGCTGTGCTTCAGGTGACCAAGGTGAAGAGGAAAGGTTTGTATGTGTTCAAGTAATACTTGATCCAGCCAGAAACCGAATTTCTTCAAGTGCCTCGGAAGTATTTAAAATAAAAATCTTTTTTTATACGTGAAGGCTGTTCTTAAAGAATAACTGCTGTGAATAAACAGCTGCATTGTTTTAGTCCATCTTTTTTTTTTTTAAATAATTAAGTAGCTCAAGTAATATGTGGAAAGTAATTTCATTGTATTAGTTTTATTCCTTAAAATCTCACAGTATTGTTGTAAAGGGGAAAAGCACTACAGGCTCTTGTTTCAAATCCTCTTTCATCTTTGGGGGCTTTTTCTGAGCCCTTTAAAGCTCAGGTGACGAGGGTGGAGCTGCCTCACCTCTTGCACAGCCCTCAGCTTGGTGCTCCCCTCTCTGCCTTGTATCAAACATCCTAACGCCTCCCTTTGCAGCATCACTCACCAAAAGCCTTTTTTAACATAAAAGAAAGAGATGCTGAACAAAGAGAGGACAAAAGAATGGCCAAGGTCCCACTAAGAGCTCCGGAGAGGTCACTTGGCTCTGCCAAAATATTCTCTACATCCCTCGAGCCAACTGGTGCACAGGGAACTTCAGCTTAGGGGAAAAAAAATAGACATTTTTAATTCCTTCTTTTCTAAGTAAGTTGACTGTGTGTAATGTATTTTAAGTTTTTTATAGGGTTTTCTACATTTTGGTGCACTTGGTGCTGTTACTAATACTAATACAGTTTCTGACAACATGGACAGCTGTGAAATCAGAAGTGGAATTGTGATGAAAAGAAACGAGAGGCAAGTTTAATTCAGGGTATTTATAAACCTTTGCCTCAGCTAAGTCTTTGTTTGCTCCAGAGTCTCCTTCAGAAGAAAGAAGAGGTTTTTGGGGAACATAATGTGGTTCTTTCCCCTGAGCAGCTGGAAAACTGCGAGTTCAGGTGAAAGGCAGACAATGGGACTGGAAACGTGTCCTGCTCCTGTTCCTGGTGATAAATAAGAAACAAAGGAATGAGAAGTGCGTGACACAAAACCAGTCACTGCATTAATGCAACAGAAACACAGCACAAATACAACATGCAAAAATACAGATTACGCACCGCAAAAATTGAGTCTTTGACTAAATAGGCAGAAGGGGAAATGTGGGAAGGGAGGGAAGGGTTCAGCTCACCTCTCTCTGGGTCTTTGCAAGCTGCTTTTAAGGTGTTTGGAGGAGCATGTCCAAGGTCCAGGTGTCCCTGTGTCCTGTTTTCTGGCATTGGAGGTAACAGCCAGTGCCTAAGGAGAGCATAAAGAAAGTGGTGATGTGTTGCAATATTTCCTCGCAACACTCTGTCCATCTGTGAGTTGCAGCTCAAAGGCTTCCTGAGCCAAAAGTGAGTCTTTAAGTCTTCAGTTAATTTTTTTCCGCCTTCTATTAATTCACCCAGTTGTTTTCACCCCACAAGAAAAAGCCCCAGTGAGAATTTTGGAGATGGGGCACCATGCCAGGAGCTCTTCCTGATGAACAGACAGGAAAGTTTCTCACTGGGAGCAGGTGAGGCAAGGGTAAGACTTCTGATGGATGGCCCAGTTCTGAATGTGTCCGGGATGAGAAGAGGTGGAGAGGACACCTCCACAAAGGGCAGGTCTTGCTTTGTGTGCAGAGCCAGGATGTAAAAGAGTCAGTCTGCCACAGCCTGATGGAGCAGAGTGACCCTCAGACACCCTGAGCGTGTGGGGTTGAACCAGCCCCACACGTGGGATTCAAGGGGTGTGTGACACCACCATGGCTGCTGAGGGTTGGGGGGGGGGTCTCCACCTGGTTGAACTCCCTGGCAGGCTCAGGAGGAGTGTGGAAAGGTGAGAAGATTCCTCCTGTGCTTGTTTTCCTGCCTCTCCTAAAAGGAGCGGTCATGGGATCCCAGGATCAAATGGGTTGGAAAAGGCCTCTGAGATCATTGAGCTCAACATGTGACCCAACACCACCTTTGTCACCCCAGGGCACTCAGTGAGGGTGAGAAGGAAGTCTCAGGACATCCTCAGGTGAGGATTCAGCACTTGAAGGACACAAATACTTCTGCTAAGCTTTTGTAATGTAAAAACAAATACCAGGCTGGTGAGAAACCCAATGAGCAGAGCAAGCCCTTCCTCCTTTTGACCTTTCCATCAGAGGTGTCAAAGAGTGAAACAAAACAGCAGCTCTACAGGTGTTTGCTCTTTTTTTTTTTATCACACGAAGGTGAAGGAGGCAGTGAGGTTGGAAACACAAAGCTCAGCAATGAGCTGGTTCCCTAGAACAACGTGCAAACCCAGAGACCTTAACACACCTGTGGCTCCAAACAAAGAATGCAGGTAAAACCCAGCCCCAGAAATGGAGAGATGGTGTGCTGGGAGGTGTTTCCCATGGTCATTGCTCTGTGGTGTATCCCTTACCCTCTCACTGCCAAGGGACAGCTGGGCACGAGAGGAAGGGAAAGGAAATAAAGGGTCAAAGCCCTTTGCAGTCTTTCATTGCCACCCTGCTCCCAAATTTCATTGTGGGTTGGACTTTGAGAGCCCTTGTCAAGACAAGTAGTATTTAAACTGCACTAATTATGTATTTAGGGACTGGTCATGGCTCAAGGGAGACCTTATCACTCTTTACAACTCCCTGAAAGGAGGTTGTGGCCAGGTGGGAGTTGGGCTCTGCTCCCAGGGAACAAGGGACAGAACAAGATGACATGACCTCAAGTTGTGCCAGGGGAGGTTTAGGGGGGATATTATGGAAAATTTCTTCATGGAAAGGGTTGTCCAGCATTGGAACTCACTGTCAAGGGAGATGGTGAAGTGCCTGTCCCTGAATGGATATGAAAGCTGTGTGAATGTGGCACTTGGGCACAAGGTGTAGTGGGTTTGGCAGTGCTGGAGGAATGGTTGGACTTGATCGTACTAAACAATTCCATGATTCTGTTCTGTGAAAAGAAACTCAGAAGACCTACTTTGTGCCATACCATGAAGATCATCGGTAGGGCTGGAACTCATCCCACGTAGTTGAAGAGAGAGGGCTGGATGGCAGGACAATTTCTTTGCCTCCAAGGAGACTCTAAATCTTGGTTTTCCAGCACTGTCCTCTCGGGATTTGAACCCCTCTGCATTTATGGATGTTCTGGGAAAGTGGCAAAAGACATCTATTCACAATAGGATTGCTGGAGACAGCTGAGGCACTGTTTCCTGGAATGATGGAGAAGGCTTCTTTGTGGATATCTGGCTGGACTGTTTCTACTTGAGTGATGACTTGATTGCTCCTGGGGTTTTGCTGAAATCCTGGTTATATATTAAGACGTGCTGACCCTTGTATGAGCATGTTTTTAGTATTATTTGAATAGAAAGAGGCTGGTGAGCACTTGGGCTGAATAAAGGCAGCAGTATGTGGCTGAAGGGAGTTTATTTGGCCTGGGGAAGGGTCTGGGTCAGTCATTCTTCATAATGGCTGAGTTTATAGGTACTGCTGTGATTTGGGAATGGGGGTTTCTCTCATGCTGCAGAGAGTTTCAAGCAGGCTGCTCAAAGTGGTCAAAGTGAAGCCTTGCTGGGTTTAAAGTTGGGGACTTTTCCTGTTTGCAGGGAAGAGAGAAGATTCAAGTCCTCACTTGGAGACTTTCCTGTGCCACCTGCTTCCCTTGCTGTGTTTTCCTTTCTTCCTTCCCTCCCCCCATCTCTTGTTCCTCTCCTCCTCATACACAAGTGCATCATGTCCTCCCTCTCTGCTGCAAGTCGTGGAGTCACAGCGTCATTTAGATTGGAAATAATGTCTTAAGACCATCCAGTCCAACCATCCCCAGCACTGCCAAGGCCACCACTAACCCATGTCCCCAAGTGCCACATCCACAGGGATTTTCAATCCTACCAGGGATGGGGATCCACCACTGCCCTGAGCATCTGGGCCAGGGGTTGATAACCGTTTTTATGAAGGAATTTTCCCCAATATCCAACTAAACCTTCCCTGGCACAACTTGAGGCCATTTCCTCTCATCCTGTCCCTTGTTCCCTGGGAGCAGAACTGGACTTCTCCCCAGCTCCTCTCTCCTGTCAGGGAGTTGGAGAGAGCCAGAAGGTCCGTCCTAAGCCTCCTTTTCTCCAGCCTGAGCCCCCCCAGCTCCCTCAGCTACTCCTCATCAGACTTGTGCTCCAGCCCCTTTCCCAGCTCCGTTCCCTTCCCTGGACACGCTCCAGCCCCTCAATGTTTCCCTGTTGTGAGGGTCCCATGGTTCTGGCACCATTCCTTCCTCCACCTCAATTCTCACTGAGTCTTTCAACCCCCAGGCCAGACCTGGGACAGCCAAACTCAAGCTCAGTGAGGTCAAACACCTCTCTGCCACCTGTCACCACCCCAGCATCACCCTAGACCCGGCTCTATCCTCTGACCCTCCCATCCAGGCTCTGTCCAAATCTCACTGATTCTACACTTTTTAAAAAAAATTAGATTCCTCTTTCTATTTGCTTGAGGAAACAAAGGCCTTGTTTCAACCTTTCTCATCCCCTACCTCAGCTGCCAGGAGTTGCCTCTTGCCTGGTCCTGATGGCAGCATCTTTCTCCTCTCCAGTTGGTGTTTCCAGGAACAACCCTTTTGGCTCAACCCTCCCAGTCCCTGTTTATGGCCCTCCATGGACCTCCCGAGCTCACACTCCTTGCCTGGGATGACAAGGCCACTCCTGTCTGTGCCAGGGCACCCAATATTCAAGTCTCCCAGATTTCTCCTGGCATGTCTGGAAGACTTGGGCACCATCCCCTCACTCCATGCTCCCCCACCCACACAATCCCCTCTTCCCTCCCCGGCCAGCGTGGAGCAAACAGACAAACAACCCGTTTATGAAAGCAACGAGGGGAAAGCCGAGAGCAGCTGCTTCAAATCTGTTGTAATGCTGGCGGCAGTTGCATAAGGCCGAGGTTTTGTTGCTGTCCCCATCCCATTCCTGAGAAATATTTCATTTAGTTTGGTGTCGCCGTGCCCGCTTGCCCATGCCCTCAGCACATTGGCGGCATCAAAGCCCATCTCTGGATTCGCTCCTGCCCCGAAGCGATCCCACAAGAAAGAGGCAAGATTCAAACCAGCCTCCTTGGCTTGGGCCAGCCAAGCTCCCTGTCATGCCCTGGACGTGCAGAGCTCAGTAAACAGATGGGTCCCACCGTCCCCGGGGGATTGGTGGCCCTGACAGAGCAGCGAGTTTCAAATTAAATGACCCTTCAGCAAGAGGGAGCAGCCCCCAGCTGCTCGTCTGCTGGAGAGAGGCTTTGGCTGGCCCAAGGCACGGCACAGCACGGCCTGTCCCACAGCCCTGCTTTGCATTAAATAATCATGGAGTGCTGGAATCACAGAGTGGTTTGAGCCGGAAGGGACCTTAAAGACCATCCAGTTCCATGGGCAGGAACACCTTCCACTCACTCAGGTGGATCCAACCTGGCCTTGGACACTTCCAGGGATGGGGCAGCCACAGCTTCTCTGGGAAACTCATCCCAGGGCCTCCCCACCCTCCCAGCCAGGAATTCCTTCCCAATCTCCCATCTAAATCTCTTCCCCTTTCCCATTCTAAAGCCATTCCCTGTGTCCTGTCCCTCCATCCCCAGTCCCTCTCCAACTCTCCTGGAGCCCCTTCAGGCTCTGCCAGGGGCTCCAAGCTCTCCCTGGATCCTTCTCTTCTCCAGGGGAACATTCCCAGCTCTCCCAGCCTGGCTCCAGAGCAGAGGGGCTCCAGCCCTGCAGCATCTCCGGGGCCTCCTCTGGACTCTCTCCAGCAGCTCCAGCTCCTTGTTTTGCTGTTCCCAGAGCTGGACACAGATCTTATTCCACAGGGGGTGGAATAAGATAGTCTTTAATGTTCCTTCCATTCTGCTGTTCTGTAGTTTTAATAGTTTAAAACTAAACCAGGGTAGATGGTCTTTAAGGTCCTTTCCAACTTAGACCATCCTGTGTTTAATTTTAAGATCTTACCTGCAGGAATCACAGAAAGAAGTCAACAGACTCAAAAAACCTAAAAACTATTAATCTAAAGCAAAGAGACCCCCAAGATTTCCTGTGTCAATAATCCCATAAAGGCTGCAAGGGAAAAAACCCAACTCTCCCAACATCTAAAATCTCTGTGCATAAATTTCTACACCTTTCACTTTTGCTCTGCCTCATAAGGAGACTGAAGGATGGGGTTTTTTTGGGGGGGGAATGGGTGGAATGAGGAATATTGAATGAGGGAATCTGCCAGACCCAAAATCTGTTGTTCCCATTTGGATTTTTTTCCCTGGCCTACGTTCCCTTCTCTCTCTGGGGACTTCAGTCCCACCTCACAAAGGGGTAATGAAGCGCTCAGGACTGTGATGTTTGAATCTCTGATAAGATTTATTTCCCAGTGGCTTGTTCAGAGCTACTCAGGGGATTTGTTACCCTGACAGGAAATAAATCCACGTTTCCTGAGCCCCAATAAGTTTTCTTAACCACAATATAATTCATCCTGTCTCCTGATAGGGATATTTGGAGTTTTGAGCCTGGGCTTCCTGAGCAACAGGATATTTGTTCCTCCAAAACTTTGAAACCACCATAAAAATAATTAATTAATTTTAAGGTGGAAGTTTGAAATATATCTCCTTTTTTTTTTTTTTAATCTCATCAACCACTGGGACTTAAAAATAATTATTTTAACTTCACAGCATCTTACTTCATCCTGTTTTGACTCAGTTTAGCCCAGAAGTCAAAATAAAATGGGATGATGAAGCCTGAGCGTAGTTTTTTCCCCACTCTCTTCTCCCTCCTTTGAAGGAAAAAGCTGAGAGAAAAGGGTTTGTCTTCCCCTGTGGTGAATGTGGTGGAACCAAATGTGTCCTGGTGACACCACTCTGCTCCTGAGGAACTCCTCCTGGAGCCACAAGATATTTGTCCCCGGTTTTTCCCAGAGTTCACACCACTAATGAGAAGGACGGATATTTTTTTTTTCTGCCCGTGTTTCCAAAGGATTTTAGGTCAGAACACAGAGAAAGGCTTTTCCCTGTCTTTTGTTTGTTTGTTTGTTTGTTTTCCCTGGAGGATGCAGAGCTCACTGAGCAGAGAGGAGGCACAAAATGATGGATGAGCAGCCTGGGAATCCCTGTTTTCATCGTGTCTAGAAAACACCCAAACCCATCCAATTTGGTTCAAAGGGAACTAGAGCACCTCATCCATTTCCAATGTGTGATTACAATGCCTAATTAAGCTGTGGAACTCATCACCAAGAGCCATTATGCAAACCCGGGGCTTAGAAAGATTGCAGAATAATAAATAAATAAATAAAATAACAAAAAAAAAGGGGGAAGAAAGCAAATGGCATTTCTCTCTGTGCTGGAGCATCTGCAGCTTTGTTAGATTGCTCTGGCCAAGGATATCAATTCTCAGAGCACAAACAAGCTACCAACAGCCCATTAGGATGAAACTTCTCCGCTGGGAAAATTGCATAATTTATCAAGAGGAACGTTTCTTACATCTTCCTTGGGAGCAGCTGGGAGTGATTCACATCCAAGGGCAGATCTGGAGCAAGGCTGGCCGCTGGTTCTGACACACTCTGGCCCTTTGTGTGTCGCTGAGCCATTCAGGCTGGGAAACTGCAGCAGGTCGGGACAGAGTTAAATCCCTCTGTAATCTGGAGTTGCCTTTTCCAACGCCTCATCCCTGGCAAAAGTCGATTGGAGGGAGTTTTCCGAAGCATTTCAGAGCCCAGAGGCAAAGCTGTGCAGTGCCCACGTTCCAGAGTGGCTGCTGAGGTTGCCTTGGTGACACAGGGATGTGATGTTGGAAACTCCAGAGGGTTTTAACCCCTGGGAACAACCTGTCAGCACAAGGGAGACGCTGCTGTCAGCCAGAAACACAGGGCACTCTTTGTGTTTTCCAGGCCAGAACAACCCTATAAATGGGATTAAAAAACCTGGGCCAGCCGCCAACAAAGGTGTCTGTTACCAGGGGAAGCAGAGAGGAACTTTCCTGGAAAACCATTTGGCTGACACCTCAATTGCAGAGCAATTTGGGAGGGGGATTGTCCTTCCAACCTTCACTAACACAGACCTGGCTGGGTCCTCAGCTCAATCTCTACAATAACACAAACCAGGCTGAAAAAGCTTATCATTCTTTTTATATTTTTTTTTCTTTTCCATTTCCTGGAAATAAGTGTTTTACTTCTTGAAAGGTTTTTAGCTGGACAAAAGATTCCCTGATGCACCATGAGCCACGGAAAGTCATCGTGCACCTTGAGGGGACCTGGCATGGGATGGGAAAAGCCATGAGCCTTCCTGTTGAAAAATGCAGAAGGGCCAGACATGGACAAGTTGCAATGATATTACCAAATTTCCCCCCAAATATATATATATATATTCATAAATAAAATGTAATATAATGTGTATTATATAAA
>WEKX01002689.1:0-25316 GCA_013390025.1 Pitta sordida | reverse complement strand
ATAAATTATATGAATTTTTTCAATTATAATTTTTTTTTGGGGGGGGGGGTTAATGTAAAAAATCATGTTTTCCGTGGGGGAAAGTGTCACACCTTTTTATCCCTGAACTCTCTGTTTGGTGCCAGCCAAGGGTTTCTCTGGTGCAGGAGATGCTTTTTGACATCAGGTCAGGGGCAGCTTTCACTTTGCCCTCGCTGAGCTGCCTCCAGAGTCATTCCTTCCGTTTCTCCTCCAAAAATTTGATGGAATTCCAAGTGTCATAAACCTCCATCCTCTTCTATTCCCTTCCAGCTCTCCAGAGCCAGCACTGCTCTGTGGATGAGAAGGGAAAAACACACAAAATCCTGTGGCACCTTTGTGGAATTTCGGACTCCTCAACACGAAGGGAATCACTCCCAAGGTGCCTCCTCCTACCCAAGGCCCCACTGCTCAGGAATATCAAATGCAGCTGAGTGCACTAATAACATCAACATGGGCACTTACTCCAGCTAAATAGGACACTTAATTCCCATTAATGCTGAACTAATTAGAGCAGTGTGAACAACAAAAGAGAAAACACCATCTTTGTGTCTGTGCAAAGTTATTCGTGGTCTCCAACCCCAAATTTAGGCCATCCTTCCCTTCCTCGGGCTCCGAGGGGAGTCTGCACCCATTGATGACAACAACCATCAGCAATTCTTGAGATTTCAGCTTTCATCTTTCGTTCAGGGATAAATTTATCTACAAAGAAAAATCTGTGGATATTCATGAGTGCAGGCAAAGACAGAAACATTAGTCAAAAAAAAAACCCCAAAAATAAAGGCCTGCATTGCTAAATGCAGTGTGTGCACTGAGAGTGACCTAAATATGATTAAATTACCCTGTCTAATTTCAAGCAAGAAAAAGCTCCCCAGAATTACTTTAATTAGCTGAAAAAGATGCTGTCAGCCGCTTTCTTGGAGCAGACTTAATGTTCTGTGTGATTTGATGTACCCACAGCATCCTATGGTAGGAAAATGAAATACTTGAAATACATCATTGTTAATATTGCCATTATTTATTCCTACCCACATCTCCTTAGGAAATGCAGTTTGTGCTCCATCTGTTTGCCCCCCAATGTGATTCAAAGCCACTTGGCAGCTCTGAGAAACTGGAGGAGAGCACTGACTGGACTCCACAGGATTTTCCAGAAAAGTCTGGATCCTTTTGACTGCTCAGCACCCAACACCGTGAGCTGGATTAGACCTCAGCATCCCAAGCTGTGCCCAGGGCAGGCAGGAATCTTGCCCAGTGACTTGCCCAGCATCACTGAGGTAACCTGTGGGGAGGCAGGGGTAGAATTTGGATCTCCAGGTGAACATCTTGGCTTTACACGGCTGCAAAATGTGGTGGGAGAAGTTCAGGGAGGAAAAATGCACAGCAGGATATTGAACATACAGAGCAGTGTGGTCCAGGAAGGCCCTAAAGAAACTCTTAGAGGCTGGAAGAGTAACACAGACTGGTTTGGGTTGGGAGGGACCTTAAAGATCATCCAGTGCCACCCCCTGCCATGGGCAGGGACACCTTCCACTATCCCAGGCTGCTCCAGCCTGGCCTTGGACACTTCCAGGGATGGGGCAGCCACAGCTTCTCTGGGAAACTCATCCCAGGGTGTCCCCACCCTCCCAGCCAGGAATTCCTGCCCAATCTCCCATCTCTCCCTGCCCTCTGGCACTGGGAAGCCATTCCCTGTGTCCTGTCCCTCCATCCCGTGTCCCCAGTCCCTCTCCAGCTTTCCTGGAGCCGCTTTAGGCTCTGCCAGGGGCTAAAAGGAGACTCCAGGGCCCTTTTTTCTGTCTGAGCCTGTTTCAGGGGAAGCGTCACAACAACATTCCCTTATTATAACTATTGTCCACTGGCAGACAATGGGCAAAGTGACATTTTAGCCCAGGACAAATGAGCATTTTAATGTTCTTACTTGCAAAGAGACACTTTGTCACGTATTAACGACACTGCACTAGCCTAGAGCTGGACCTCTCTGGGCTGCCAACCTTTTCAGCAGATGGATTTCTGGGATCAAACCCAGCACCTCTTCCTCAGGGAAATCCCTCACAGGGTTGGCAGGTGTTTCAGCAGCTCCCAGCCCTGGGCTGCAGCCACAGGGGTCATGTAGCTCTTGATAACTGTGGGCAAACACGAGGAGCCTCAGTGCCCCACCATGAGGTGACATTTCTAGTTCAAGGGTGGAACAGCTACAAGTTACAAGTGTTTTCTTTATTGAGTCCTGGGAGGAGAAGGGATGACATGTTCTGCTTTCCCCTCGGGCTAAGGAAAGGATCAGAGAAATTCCTGAAGTGCATTTGGTGGGGGAGAAGAGATGTCACACAGCTCAAGAGCAAACTGGAAAAAGCTGGGAAAACAAACCAGCTTCAAAGAGAAGTGTAGCCTTCAGCACTCCAGAGGCTCAGAGCATCCTTCCTGCCTTGGATCTGTTTCCTGAAGTGCAACACGGTGACAAAGGCAGGGGAAAAGGGACTTGAAGCATGTGAGGCAAAGGGCCTTGTGAACAGGGACAGATATTGACCCCTGGAAGAATCCAAGCTCGGGCTACTCAGGTCAGGGATGGAGATAACACATCCTACAAGCTTTCTGGAGGTGCTGGTGGGGAACTAAACCTGTACCAGAGCTGATGTTGGGGGTGCACAGCCCGTGAGGTGCCAGGAATCCCTTGTCACAGGGAGGAGATGGGAGCAAGTCCAGAGAGCCACCAAGTTGATGCTCCAAGGGCTGGAGCCCCTCTGCTCTGGAGCCAGGCTGGGAGAGCTGGGAATGTTCCCCTGGAGAAGAGAAGGATCCAGGGAGAGCTTGGAGCCCCTGGCAGAGCCTAAAGGGGCTCCAGGAGAGCTGGAGAGGGACTGGGGACAAGGGATGGAGGGACAGGACATGGACAGGGATAAATGGGATATTGGGAAGGAAATGGCTGTGAGGGTTGGGAGGCCCTGGCACAGGTTGGGCAGAGAAACTGTGGCTGCCCCTGCATCCCTGGAAGTGTCCAAGGCCAGGTTGGAGCCACCTGGGATAGTGTAAGATGTCCCTGCCCATGGCATGGGATGGTCCTGAAGGTCTGTCCCAAATGAGGCCACTCCGTGATCCATTCTAAGATTCATTAAGCTCATCATGCAATGCACATATGGAGGAGACAGAACCCCATGTCTCAATTCCACCATAAATAAACTAAACACCAGGTTGTCAAGCCCTGGCTGGGAAGGTGAGGTTCTCACACCTCCATGAGCACACCAAAACCCTGCCTTCCTATTTCACTTTATGGGCTGGAGCACAATTAAGTGGTACATAATCAACTTATGTGGCTAAGGACAGTGGGTGACTTTAAACATTCCATATCCCCAATGCCTGCTGAACTCCAAAACTGGCTCACTTCCTCGTCCATTCCCAAAATTCAGGACTGGTTTGGAAATGGGAGAGGATCTGTGGAATGTAAGCAGGACCAGAGCCCAGCAGAGCCTCCCCATGCCCTCACCACCCCTCCACGAGCAAACCTGATAAATCTCCCCACAGCAAAATAAGATTAATAAGTAAAAAACCTACACTTCAAACCAAAGCATTTGACTCACCAAGGCAACACATGATTTTCCCTCTCTAACCTGCACCCTCGAGCATCCCTTTCACAGGAGAACCCAGGACACCAACTGGGTCTGGAATATTTCATCCTGTGCAGCTGGGTTTGGCATAACTGAGGCACGATGCCTCTCTTGGGAGGGTTTTGGGGAATGACCCCAAATCCCAGAACCATTTGTGTTGCAAAAGCCTCCTAAGATCTCCCAGTCCACCCTGGCAGACCCGATCTGCTTTCTTTGGGATGCCTCCTCATTGCTCTAGGATTAGGAAACCTTCCAAATGGAAATGTAAGGAATGCAAATTGATGTCTCCTCTCCAGCAGGAATTATCTGACTCCTGCGGCGGCCTCCGCGAGATTATTTGAGCCGAACTTGGCTGTGGCAGTAATTAATTTCCAATCAAGCAAATTTGCGTAAATCTTCCCTTTAGAAATCTGCCTTAAATCAAGGGTTTAGGCACCACATTCCAGCTTGGATTCATTAAAAATAGATTGCTATTGAAAGCTGCCAGCGCTGTAAATACAGGCACCACGCCACCCTGCAGGACGGCTCAGAGACACGCTCTCCACATAATGAAAACCTGCCTTGGGAACTGTCCCCACAGCAAATGTCCCCTGTCACTGGGGTTGCCGGGCTCCTCTCCGAGCCCTGACAGCCTCCTCTTGCTGACAAATCCAGTCCTGCAGGGATGGCTTTGAAGCAATCGGGGTGAGAGGGACAAAGGCTCCAGGAGGAGAGAAGGCCTCGGCAACTTGAGAAATCTCAGAGATGTTTTGTGTGCAACCCACGGCTGCTGCTCTGAGAGGGGAGGAACCATGGAATGGATGGAAGGGACACTTAAAGGTCATGTAGTACAACCCCCATTCTGTGGGCAGGGACACCTTCCATTATCCCAGGTGGCTCTGACCTGGCCTTGGACACTTCCAGGGATGGGGCAGCCACAGCTTCTCTGCCCAACCTGTGCCAGGGCCTCACCACCCTCATGGTTAAAATCTTCCTTACATCTAGTCTGAATGTGCCCTGGTTTAATTTAAAACCATTAGAATGACAGAATGGTTTGGATGGGATGGGCTCTCAAAGCTCATCTCACTTTAACCCCCTGCCATGGGCAGGGACACCTTCCACTGTCCCAGGTTGCTCCAAGTCCCATCCAACCTGGCCTGGAACACTTGCAAGGATGGATGAGGCATCCATGACCTCCCTGGGCAGCATATCCTCGTCCTATTGCAACAAGCATTACTGAAATGTCTCTCCTGGTCTTCCCTACAAATCCCCTTTAAGGAAAGGAAGCCCCTCCTCATAGGAGAGGAACAGCCTCTTGAAGGCAGATGAAGCACACGAAACAACAGCTTTCTGTGTCCAAATCTATGTGCAATCCATCTCCTCTGCAAATCTGGGATTGGCAAAGGGCAAGGAGTCGTGGCTCTGCTGTGTTGGGAGGAAAGGGGTGGAAAGCACCACTCCAGGGGCCTGTGCTGAGTTTGCTGCCGCCTCTCAAGAGATGCTGGTGCCTTTGGGAAGGGGTCACAGGGTTGGAGAATAGGAATATGCTGGAAACTTACACTGGAAAAGATCTTTAAGGTCATTGAATCCAACAGATGGGTGGAAGTTTTCTCTTTGTTCCTTATTCCTTACCCTCCCTGTCCAAAATGCTCGGCTTTACCTCTGTGCCCTGCTTAGAGTAACTCCAGAGAGGGAAAGGTACCACTGACCAGCTCTGGTGGGCACTGACACCACAGCAAACGGCCCTGGAATGTGAAGAATCCATCCCAACCATCTCTGGAGACTGAGGCTTGACTCCTTGGAAGAACAATCCTCCAACATGCCAAGCGTTTTGTGAGCACTGAACCTCGATAGGACCGGGCTGCCACACAGAGAAATTCAGCAAAACCCCCCAGAAAATAGAATTCCATTATCTTACTGCTTCTCCCAAGTTTTAGTGACCAGGTCTTGTCCTGCACAGAAATGCTCCAGCCATCTCCATGATCCCCATCCCTGATTTGTCTCCAGCCATCTCTGGAGCCCTGAAGAAGGTGGTTGTCTTCAGCTGCTGGTGGTGCTCTTTTAAAGGAAGGTATTTCTGTGGGAAAAGAGCAGGATGATGTGGAGCTGGGCAGAAGAACATCTAGTAATCCCCATTTCCAGCTTCCCCAGCCACCAAAACCACGGGGAGGGATGAAAACTTGCCAGGGCTTGAAGCACATCATGAATTCCAGGCCTGTGAATGAATGAGAAATTGCCTGGAGATTCTGGTGTCTCAACAGGCTGTTCTGAGACCTCCCCCTGGTACTTTGTCAAGGCAAAGAATCTGTCACCTTTTCCCAACACCAGGACACGGGAGAGGATATGGCTTTTTTCGGGTGGAAATATTCTCTATTTTATTTTGAGATATTTCTGCACAAGCTTTCTATTACTTTGGGGTTTGGAGGTTTTTTTTGGGGGGTTGGTTTTCTTGGGTTTTGTTTGGTTATTTGATTTGGATTTTTCATTTGCTTTGGGGGGGAGGTTGTTGTGTTTTTTTTTAATGAAACATTCAATTGCTTCTGTTTTGTTAGGGGGTTGGGTTGGTTTTTTTTGAAGAGGGGAAAAAGGAAATCAAATCCTGCACCCTTTGCTCACCACAATCTTCCACCCACAGCCCAGGACAGAGGTGGTGGCTACAAACCAAGACTGGTCCTTTTCCCAGTGACATCACACAGGTGTCCCCTCTCTTCTGCTCCTTTCCTGCCATCCCCTCCATCACCTTTCCTGCCACCAGCTCTTCCAGATGGAGGAAATCACATCACCTTAGTCCAAAGGGCAACACAGAGAGGCACCATTTGGCCAAGGGGACACAGGACAGCAGTGACAGAAGGAAGGTTTGGGAAGGGAAGGGAAGGGAAGGGTTGGATTAACTTTTCCAAGGCTACCCACCACATTCAGCATTTCCCCTGAGCCTCCATTGCTCCTCAGAGATACTTAAATCCCTGTGCTGAGAACTGGGACTTCTCCTCTACCATGTGCTGCCCTAAACCCACTGTCAGTACTCAGTAAATACCAGGGATGTAAACTGGAGACATTCCTGCCATTAATCACCACCAAACATCCCCACTACGTGCATTGATAGCACACCTACCCTGCAATCTCTGTTTCGAGATACTTTTAAAAACACAAATGATAACGTTTCATATTTTTCTGTCCTCTGCCTGACTGGCTGGGTGAAGATCCCGCTGCAAAATTACCTCCATCAGCTGCTGTTTGGTTGGTCTCAGGATCTATTTTCCAGATTCCAAAGCAAAATTACAGTCATTCAATATTAAAAGTATTTGCAGAGTGGCACTGAGCAGAGGTGCCGCTGTGTTATTCACCATGGCAACTCAGGTTGCTTGTTTCTCTCAATGTGGAAGAGCCAAGACACTGGGAAATGCTGTGCCCTTAATGTGCCAAAACTCATTTGGGTTGCACAGGGCATTTACCCCCCCGGAGAAGCCTTCCTGTCACACCAGGACACGTAGAGCTGGGGAGGGGAAGGGTGGTTTTCTGCTGATTAGGTGGGGTTGGAAGATCATTTCATCCATGATCTTCCCTCCAGGATTGTGTGCAGAGGCAGGACAACCTGGAGCCCTTCTGCAGAGCAACATGGGTCACTTCTCCAGGGAACCTCTCCTTGGTTTTGCTTCCAAATGGGTCATTTTGAGTATTTTTTGAACACTTATGGTGTTTTCAGGAGTGCTCCTCAGCCCAGGTACCTCCTGGAGTGACACGCTCCAATGCCTGGATGTGCTTTTGTTGGACTGAGCTCTGACACCTTCCAGTTGCATCGAGTGGTTTGTTGCTCTCCACGAGTGCTGTCACCACTCATGGTGCACAGCAGGACACGCACACACACAAAGAAATGCTGACAGGAGCCTGACATGTCCCCGTGCCACTGAGGTGACACAAGGTGAACTAATTCATCCGAGTTTGCATAAGGAAACTTTGGAAGAGCTTCTGAGCCCCAGCCTACTTTTCCACCTTCACAGGTTCACAAGTTATTCCGAGTTGGAATGGACCCACAGGATCATCGAGTCCAACTCCCAAGCAAACGCCCACTCAGGGTTCAGGCCCACAAGCGTGGAATTGCTCCCTTTCCAAAATTTCTTTATCACAAGCCACACTTCACCTCCAAAACATCTCCACCAACCTAAACAACAATCACCTTTGCCCTTCCCCTTCTCTGCTGCCTCGTCCCTTCCAAGCACCCACCTCATCCGTGCCCTTTTCGCTCCCAGCTGGAGCCTTCCTGCTGACAGGCAACACAAAGCCCTTTTACATCACTCCATGTGGTGGCCAGGAGGGACTTGCTTGGGAGAAGGGCAACAAAGTCCTTCTTTATGGGCTCTCCCTGGCCCTCCCAGCACGAGGAGGGCTGTGAATGGAGTTGCCCTCGCTGAGTTACGACGGCGGCCCCAACCCAGCCCGCAGTGTGTAATGCAGGACAAATGCCATCGTCTCCACAGAATGGGGGGCACGTTGCCAGGCCACTCAGGGCCTGGCCCTGCACAATAAAGACATAATTATGGCTTCAGTGGGTTTGCTTTGCTTTGAGGTTTGCACCAGTGGTGAAATGTTGTTCCATCCCAACCTTAGGGAAGTGGATGATCTCACAGGCTCGAGCTGCTCGGGCTACGCTTCCCAGAGAGCCTGTCCAACTGGGAGAGCTGGGAACCACAGTCCCCTTCCCGGGGGATGCTGTGAGCGTGCTGAGGCACTGGAAGAAGGCTTTCCCAGAGAAGCTGTGGCTGCCCCATCCCTGGAAGTGTCCAAGGCCAGGTTGGATCCACCTGAGACAGTGGAAGGTATCCCTCCCCATGCAGTGGGTGGAACAAGATGATTTTTAAGGTCTTTTCCAACCCAAACCATTCTGTGATTCTCTGAATTCTATGCCTTGACCTCTGGAGCAGCCTGTTTATTCCTGGATTTATTTGCTAAGGTTCAGACTTCTGGTTGTAGTTTTAATTTTCCCCTAACCTGGGAGGTCATGAACTTCCACTCTGCAGGAACAAAGCCAGAGGATGGTTGCAGCTCCCCAGCAGCATCATTCCAAGATTTTACCTTGATCCCACGTGCATGAGAGCATTGTTCCCATCAGACAGCACCTCCTTAAGGAGCAAGGTCTGTGCTCACCTTGTGCTTGGCACTCGGTTCTTGTCTCCAGTCGCCCACTGGAGTTGCAGCTTTGCTGGGAAAAGCACGAGGTAACAGGGACCAAAACATATGAGGGAGATGAAACCATTTGGATGATCGTCTGGCCGGTTTTTAACCCATTTTTCCGTCCTATTTTATTATGACATTTTGTCTATTTGTACAGTTTCAGCTGCTGGGATCTGGAATTTTGTTGGCCACCAAAGACTCTTGTCTTTTGGGGTTTTTTTTGTATGGGATTGTTTTGCATAAAATAGGTGTCCTTTAATGTCATCTGTGCCACTTTCCATTTCAGTTCATCTTCCTTGAACATGAAGAGGAGGAAAAGAACAGAGGCAGCCTGGATTGATGAATCCCTCTGGATTAAATTCCTCCAGGACCTTGCTAACTCCTTGGCTGGGTCTGGCCAGCCATCACATCCCTTGTTTGCTGGTCATTATTTACGATGAATTCCAACTCTGAAGATTTATCAATGTTTCATTAAGTCTTAATCTTCTTTCACTCTGCCTTCCCTTGGATTTTCCCTTGGATTTTCACATGGAGAAGCCAGGAACTGATGGCTTGGAGAGCTGTGAACTGTGATATCTGTGTCTGTCACAGCCCAGGTGAAGCTTTGAGCTGTCTCAACGTGCTATGGGATTTGTCTGAGCCTGACTTTATATCCCTGACACACTCTGCCTTCCATCCCTGGAGCTCCTGTGACCCACCTCTTCTTCTCCCTGATGAGAAAATTGGAAAATTAGTTGGATAACATTTCCTGATCCCTGAGGTATTTCATGGAAACAGGGTTTGGGTCCAGCTGCCTCTGCTGCGTAAGGATCCTGAAAAGCAGGATAACAACAGAGTTTACTAATCCAGGCCAGGCCAGTTTGTTTCTAGGCTCTGCACTCATTTCCAACTCTGCCCTGAAAGGCATGTTTTGTTGTAAAGCCTTTTGCTTTATATGACATTCGGGGATTTTAAGAGACTACAATTAAACCCAGCTTTTACCAACAAACAGTTTCCAGCAGCACGTTCCTATATTCAGGCAAAACATTCCCTCAGCTCCAGTCCTTTTCCCTGGCTGCTTAAATTGCCTCTGAAAACAATGCATTTGTCATGGTAAACCATTCACAAGCTCTTCCCTTTTCCATGGATTTCAGTATCCCCAAAATTACAGCATCAAACCCCCAAACAAAAAGTGCCCTGAACACAATATTTTAAGACCATCAGCCTAATGAGCACTTTTTCCTAACAAAACCCCCACCTTTTAAAATTTTTTTTTGCTGTTCCAAACCAGCCAAATTCGACATCTAAACTACCTGGGTTGGTGAGGAAGAAACCATGGTAACTGCACAGTTTAATTGGCCGTGTGTTGGCTGCAGAGGATGGAAGGATTGCATCATTGGTGCTTGGGAGTCCACATAAACATGGCAGGGCTTGGAGAGCCGATGGATTCTGCTGGAGGGGGGGTGATGCAGCACATCTGGCAGCAGGGAGCATCTCCTTTGTGTCACACAGAACCAGAGGGTGTCAGGAGCTCTGTGGGGATCCCAAAAAACATCCTCAGATGCTCAGAGCTCCATCAGCGACCCGAACCTGGGACCAGAGTGGGAAACAAAAAGCAGAGACTTCTCCCAGGTGCTCTGAGCCCTTCTCCCTCTCCTCTGAGCCCTGCTCTCCTCCCAGCAGCAGGAATGGTGTCCTGGGAAGCCCCAGCACTCCAAACACAGCTCCTTGGGAGCCGGATCCGAGTGTGGCGGCAATTCTTTCATGACGTGTTTTGTTTGGCTCCAACAGGAAAACACTCAAAATAAATCTATTAAAAAGTGCTGTCTGCTCTAAAGAAGGGAGGTTTTTTAATTTTTTTTAACCTTCCCTACGGAGCAACGCTGGAATTCTTGGAAGCAGATCCTGACATAGTGCAGGACAGGAAGTGAAAGTCTCCGTGAGTAAATTTGGTGAATTAGGTCTCCCCTGAGCATGGAGAGAGTCACTGTAGAGAGAGGGCTCATTTTCCCTTCTATGAATTTAATGGTTTAAAATGTTAAATTACATTAAATGTTTAATGGTTTAAATGTTAAGCTTCAATGTTAAGCCAGCGTAGCCAAACTCTCCATTTCTTCTGAATTTCTTTTGTCTATTTGACCACCTGGTCCAGTGGAAGGTATCCCTGCCCATGACAGGGGAGTAGATGATCTTTAAGGTCATTTCAACCCAAACCATTCTGTGATTTTTTTTGCCCTTGAATTTCCCGCCTACACAAGATGAACTCACAAATTTTGGGGCTGATTTAGTGCCCTGCCATTGCATCCTCTGAATTTTTTCTTTTCCCTCTGTTTCCTTCTTCTCAAAATACAGGTTTCCTCTGATCTCCTCACTGTATAATGCCTTATCGCCCACTTGGCTAAAATACAGCATTTACACATCACTCCACTGCTTCTGCCACAACTCTTCAGCCTTTTGTACAGCATCACCTTGTCTGGATGCTGTACTCCTGCTTCCCACAGCCCCTAACAAACCCCCAAGGAGGAACAAGAGTGTTTGGGGGGGGGAGAGTTGTTGGAAAGCAGCGCAGCAGAAAAGGACCTGGAGGTGCTGGTTGACAGTGGCTGGACATGAGCCCAGGTGAGCCCAGGTGGCCAAGAAGGCCAATGGTCCCTGGGCTGTGCCAGCCTCGGTGTGTCCCATCCCAGGGCAGGGACTGTCCCCTGTGCTGGCCCTGCTGAGGCACCTCCAGTGCTGGGGGCACTTCTGGGCCCCTCAGCCAAGAGAGACATTGAGGGGCTGGAGTGTGTCCAGGGAAGGGAACGGAGCTGGGGAAGGGGCTGGAGCACCAGGAGCGGCTGAGGGAGCTCAGCCTGGAGAAAAGGAGGCTCAGGGGGCACCTGGAATTCTCTCCATTCCCTGACAGGAGGGGGGAGCTGGGGGGGGGTCGGGCTCTGCTGCCAGGGAACAAGGGACAGGAGGAGAGGGAACTGCCTCAAACTGTGCCAGGGGAGGGTCAGGTTGGACATCAGGAGGAATTTCTTCACAGAAAGGGTTGTCAGACCTTAGCAGGGGCTGTCCAGCGAGGTGGTGGTGTTCAAGAAACGAATGGACATGGCACTCAGTGCTCTGAGCTGGGGGACAAGGTCTAGTTAATTGGCAAAAGGTTGGACTCAATGACCTTGGAGGTCTTGTCCAACCTGAACGATTCCATGGCTCTACAGAATCATTCAGGTTTCAAAAGCCCTCTAAGATCATCAAGCCCAGCTGTTGGCCCAGCACTGCCAAGCCCAGAACTAAAAAAAGCCGGAAAGAAAAGTGACCTGATCACGCCAAGATCAACCACAGCACGACCTTGACCCTGCCACAAGAACCGAGCCCGTTCTTTTTCCAGGATATCCCACAGGTGCTCAGCTTTAACCCACCCGCGACTCTCCCGCTGCGCTCCAGGAGCCATCGGAAACGAGCGGCCGCGCTCGGAGCCAAGCCCTGCGTGTTTGGGGAGTGAGCAAACCCTGCTAAGTGGAATCTGGCTGTGCTGTTTGTGTTGCTAAAGAGCAGCACATGGGCAGGGATTCAGCGGGCCCGGGGAGGCTGGAACCAGCTGCATTTCGAAACACGAGATGTAAACAATGATTTGCCAGCGAGAGTAAAAGTAAGCGGCTCTCGGCAGAGACTGTGAGCGGCCCTGCACGTTGCAGCTGGGACTGCAGGGCCATCAGCCTGGTTGTTGGTACCCTGACAGTCTAAACCGGGGAGGAATCACTGCCAAATTGGTCTCCTCCATGGCTCTCCTTCTACATCCTCTTCTTGGAAAGGCCGCTCTCCTCTTCGTTGCCTCTGGCAGAAACTGCCTCTCTCTGCACTCTCTGGTGACTGGGTTGGCTTCTCCAATGCTGTTAAAACTCATTTCAAGGTCTTGTTAGACCTAAACTGAATTTGAGCTGAGTGGAGGCTCCCAGTGGGTGTCAGTGGAGGGTCTGTGCTGTGTTGGAGAGGGCTGGACCCTTCCACAGAGCAGCAGGGTTTAAGACAAATGCCAGCCTTGTACAAGTAGGGTCAGGTGCCTCCTGGCTCTCACACTGCAATCCCTGTTTATTATTACATGTTTATTCTTGCCCCTGGATGTACAGGACTCATGGATCTGTCCATGGGGGTGACATGAGGGGATTTCACCATCAGGTGTTTGCACCCACACCGAGTGCTACAGCTGAGGATGATCCTCGGGCTGAAGGGAGCTGCTGACTTGCTCTAAATCCTGACAGCCCCCCTTTTGCTGGCTTATTCTCCTCCATCAAACCTTAGGTCTTCCCATCCAAGTGTAGAAGTGATTTAAGGAAAATCAGTTCGGGACTCAAAGTTTGCTTGCAAGCTATGGAAAGATTTTTTTTTTTTTTTTTGGCCTCAGGAACAAGGAAAAAACACTTCTGAACCAGCAAAGAGTTCCCTTGCCCTCCCAAGCATCTCAAAAGGCAAAGGCAGAAAGCCTTGCCCCAGCTCTCTCCCCTCATAGAATCACAGAATCACAGAATCACAGAATATTATGAGTTGGAAGGGACCCACAAGGATCATCTAGTCCAACTCACCATCTAACACCCGTACAGAGACCGAGAGCACATCCCAGAGCGGTAACACCAACCTAGATCCCTCACAGTCTAGCAGGCCACTCCGAGCCGGAAGGGGCCCAGGGTCATCCAGCCCTACACCCCCCAGCTAGACCATGTCACTAAGCTCCTCGTCCAGTCTTCTCTTAAACACCTCCAGGGACGGGCGACTCCACCACCTCCCTGGGCAGCCCATTCCAATATGCAATTACTCTCTCTGTGAAAAAACATTCCTAACATTAAGATTGAACCTCCCCTGGCGTAGCTTGAGGCTGTGCCCTCTTGTTCTAGTGCATCTGCCTAATACATATGCAAAACACCTCCTTGAATATTTATCCCATCACCATTATGTCACAAATTTACACTTTGCTTTAACCCTTCGACCAACCAGCTCTGATGTTTCACGTTCCTTTGCTCCATGTTTTGACTAAAACTTTCTGTTTATCATTCTGTGCTGGGATAATAGAAATTTTGCCTTTACTATTGAGCCTTAAATTTCAGGCTTAGCCAATGCCTTTAACACCTACTAATTCTTCTAAATCTGAATCTTCTAGATATTTCACTAAAACCTCTAAATTTCTAAACCTCCAAATTATATCTATCTCATTAAAATCTATGAAATTTCTAAATCCTTGAATCAAATTTTCCCTTCACCACGAGCTGTAATGTTTTCTTTTCTGTAGCTTGGAGGGCAAATGAGATCAAAGAAAAACCACCTACTCCCATGAGAACAAGGCACAGACTTACCCCTTGGCTGAAATCCCCCAGGGTTTGGTTGTCTCAGTCCCCATGTGGCTCCTTTAAATTCCTGTTTAGCAGCACAACGTGACTGTTTCATCATCTCTGAAAGCACAGGAACTGCATTTCCCCGGAATTTGGGATTCCCAGTGAAGCCAAGGCACTAACAGCTGATACCCCAGGGAGGCCTGGGCTGGATCTGCACGGGGTGAAAAGAGTGGCCTTGACAGCCAATTTCTGGGATGGATTAGGGGGAACCTTTAAAAAAATAATTATGCATCCCCAAAAATGGCATTTTCAGACCTCCTTTCCTTGAAATGAGGATGAGTCACGTGGCTGTGGGTCACCAACACGATCCCTCCTCACACATACAAAGCCTTGACAGGATTTTTGACCGGGAAACCATATTGGGAACCTGATCTTAACAGGTCAACCCCCAAATCCTTCCCTACCATATAAACAAACATGAGTTACCTGATGTTGTTCTGTGTGTCCAACATCACAGTTGATGCTGTGGAAATAAAGACATGGTTGGAAGGGACATTAAAGATCATCCAGTGTCACCCCCTGCCATGGACAGGGACACCTTCCACTATCCCAGGTGGATCCAACCTGTCCTCAGACACTTCCAGGGATGGGGAGTCCAAAACCTCTCTGGGCAACCAATTGTAGCCAAAGTCCCAAATGACTCATGTTTTTATATATTTCTTCTGATTCTTTGCTTCTATGCAAGAAATAAAGGAGGGGGAACAAGACAATATGTCCTTTGAGTGGAAAGATTCGTAGAATTAAAGTTGGTTAAAAAAAAAAATCCAAAATGACAGTTGTTTTCTTGCAGGTGTTCAGCCTGAATAGTTAACGTTTGTGTGGATACACAACCATGGGAACATCCTGCCTGGGATTTACTTATTTTTCTTTGGATATAACCATTGCTGGAGGATATCTGGGAGTAGCAACAATGGTGGGGGGTGGGTACAGACCCCAAGGGCCACTTGCTCTCCAGCAGGGATGTGGCAGAACTCTCTGTCCTCCACCTGCAGGGTACAGCAGGTGCCCAGGAGAGTGATAACACCCCACTGATAGGTGCACAAAATTCATCAGTGACCTGTTAATTAACTGACAACCAGCCAAATTAGTTCCCTTATCTCCCAGCACACAAATGAGGCTGGTGAGACAATCCTGCCTGGGAGTGGGCTTCATTAATGCCACGCTAAGGAGCCAGAAGGAAAGCATCCAAGGAAATGGAAAATGGAAATTCATGGTGGTGTCTGCACCAGGTTGTGCCTGGAAGATTTTATTGTGGAAAACAACAGAGATGCAGCAAAGTTCTGCTTGTGAGGATGAGGAAGGACCAGGCTGAGGACAGGGCACGGACAACACCAGGAAGCAACGGAATAGAATTAAGAAGTAAGAAATTAGAATTGAGAAACTTAATTTAAGTTTCTAATGAAGTTAAAATGTGAGATACTGGGCACCTCTTAAAAAAAAACATATATATATTTTCAGTAATAGTTTGGACTAAAGGAAGAGCAGGAACCTGCTGATTGCTGTGGGTACAGAGATAAAGACTCTGCAGAGGGAAGAATTAGAAATTATCATTAAAGACAAAATGCCTGAGAGGTAAAAAAGATGGGATTTAATGAGGTGTGAGAGTGTGCTGAGGGGCTCAAACAAGAACTTCGACTAAAGGAGGAAAAATTACTGCTGGGGAATGATGGAAGAGGAGAAAATGTGGAGATAGGGGATATTTATCTTCTAAGAAACCGGGTAAAAGTCAGATTAGGATGAACTGGACAAGGAGTTTCAGATCTGGTCAGGCAACTTTGGTGCTGTTGTATCAGGACTGGAGCATCCTGAACAGTTCTGGCCAGAGTTATTTTAAGGGGCTGAACCCAAAGTGTGGTGCTTGGAGAAAAGAGATGCTGGAGTGGTGCTGGAGTGAGCAGGAAAGGAAAAATGTGAGTTTGCAGCTGAGCTGGGGAAGGGGCTGGAGCACCAGGAGCGGCTGAGGGAGCTGGGGTTGTTCAGCCTGGAGAGGAGGCTCAGGGGTGACCTTATCATTGCTTATAACCACCTGAAATGGGGCTGTAGTCAGGCAGGGGTCAGCCTGTTCTCTCAGGCTACTGGAGACAGGACAAGAGGACACAGTCTCAGGGTCTGTCATGGGAGGTTTAGGCTGGATATCAGGAAAAACTTCCTCACTGAAAGAGTGACCCATCATTGGAAGGGTCTGCCCAGGGAGGTGTGGAATCACCGTCCCTGGAGGTGTTTAAGAGGCTCCATGAGGCACTGAGTGACACGGTTCAGATGATGGGATGGTGAGAGGGAATAGGTTGGACTTGATGATCTCAAAGGTCTTTTCCAACCTTGTTCATTCTGTGATTCTGCAAAAGCAGGAACTCTGTGAAAAAAAGAAACAAAACCAAGAAGAGCCACTCAAAGCTTAAATAATCTGTTTGGGAAGCAGTTCCCACAGGCAGAAGCAGAGCAGAGGACTCCACAGGAAAGGCAAGCAGATAGCTCCCTAGGAGTGGCAGGGAACAGAGATTACAGAGATTTCCTCTGTTTGTTACTCAAACAATATAAGGAGACTTGGTCTCACTCGGAGCAGCAGCACAGAGCTGCCCTCTCCTTGTGTGTGGTGTGCTCCCCGCTGTCCTCCTGTCCCTGCCTGGCCCGGGGGATGACATGGAGATGAGGGCAGTGGCTTCGGGATGGCTTGTGAGCGCTGCTGACTCAGCAGAGGGACACACAGCCCTCCCGTGATGCCACCAGCATTTGTGGGATAAACATCCCACAGAAAACCTGGATGGGACCTGGACCTGCGACAGGAGCCAGGGAATGGCTGGAGCTGTGCCAGGGCAGGGGCAGGTTGGATCTCAGGGAAAGGTTCTTCCCCCAGAGGGTGGTTGGGCACTGCCCAGGCTCCCCAGGGAATGGGCACTTCCCAAGGCTGCCAGAGCTCCAGGATGGTTGGGATTATTCTCTCAGGGACATTCTGGGATTGTTGGGGTGTCTGTGCAGGGCCTGGGGTTGGATTGGATGATCCTGGTGTGTCCCTTCCAGCTCAGGATATTTTGGGATTCTGTGAAACCTGTTTGTCTGTCAGATCTGGGGGAGCTGTAAAAAACACCCGAGGGAGGCAGGAAAACTCCTCACCTCCCACAGGGGAGAACTCTCCAGCTGGCTCCCCAGCTTCTCTCAGAATTCCAGCCAAGTCAAACACGCCTGTGCTGCTTCCAATCCTACCTTTTTTCACCCTATCTGTGGTGCCAAACCCCCTGTGCCCCTTGCTGCCCACATCTCCCCACAAGCAGGTACAAACCGTCACAAGTTCAAGGAGATCAGGACCCCCTCTAATAATTTTTTTTGTCAGAAAGACTCGACCAAAACATAAAATAAAAAAAGGCTGGGAAAGGGTGGTACTGAGCAGAAAGGTGGGAGTGTCTCTGACCCCTTCCAAAGGTCCATCCTTCCATTTTTTTCCCATTTTCCTACATTCTTTGCTCTTGTTTTCATCCCTGGCTGGGATTATATGAACTCAAGCTGTGACTTTTTTAAAGTCAGGATTGTCCGCTGAATGTTCACAAAGCTCCACAGCAGGAGCTGCAGTTCTTCCCAAGCCAGTGCGTCACCAGGGATTCATCACAGAATCATGGAATGGTTTGGCTGGGAAGGGACCTTCAGGACCATCCCGTCCCAACCTCTCCAGGAAGGGACTAAATCACACCTGACTTGTTTCTTTGTCTGTAAAAGGGGGAGAAAATGGAGCATCTTCTTTCCTGAGGGTCTAGAGAGGAGCAGCACCTGCTTCCCAGCAAACTGGGACTCCATGTGGGCTGAACTTTTGGCAAGGCTGAGAATTTCTCTTGGAAATCCATCCATTTGCCAGAGGAGAGAAAACAAACCAAAAATAAATAGAATTAAAAGGAGGAAAAAATCACATCTGATGGTCTTCCTGAGCCAACAGCCAGGTGCCAACCTCCTCTGGGATTTCTCCTGCCTGTCTCCCGCTCCGGCTCCTCATTCTCCTGCTTTTATTTCAGCCTGCTATCAGTGTTCCACAATATTGGAAGCAGCCACTGCTGTAATGAAACATCTTATCTGCCTGTCTGAGGTGTGCCTTGCTGCTGGGAGTTGTTTGACATTTCAAATTAAATGGTAAAAGAAGCTGTTTCACTCGGTGCTAATTAGAGCAGCAGCTGGTTTGTGCTGTGTGGGTTGTTGGTTGTTTTTTTTTTAATACAACACTAAGAGTAAATTAAAAGAGGCTGATCTCCCTTAGAGAAGCTCAAGGTGCTGTTTTTGAAATTTCTGAACTTTGATTTCAGGATTCCTATACTTTCCTAAGAGTTGAATCACCGTTTTTCGGAGCGTTGGACTTTCCAGTCGAAGAGGAACGTCCGAGTTCTGCCTGGCTGTAATTGCTGTGCCCAGGCACTGCTGTTAATTTTCCTGTGCTCCAGGGATCCTGGGGATTGCAACGGGCTTTAATGGGTCTGTGGAGATCCATGAAGAGCCCTTGGAGGAGGGGTGGCTGCTTGTCTCAGAGCTTTCTCCTGCCTGGAGCTTGTGTTGGGAATGGAAACTCTGCATTTTCCTTGTAAAGCCACCTCTGGGTACAACGAAGGCTTCAAACCCAGACTTGCTGGGTTTTCAAGCCCAATCTTGCCTTAAAATGCTGTTTATTTCCTCCCTTCCTTTCCAATCTGCAAGTGCAGGTCATTTGTTCTTCCCACACACTCCATCCTCTCAAAGCAGGGATGGGTAAAAATAAACAAGGGCAGCACATTTCTGAGCTGACAGCCTGTCCTGTCTGCTCTGACTCACACTGGGTGAAACAGAGACAAGATCCAGCCTCAAACCAGAAGACATGACCTGGTGGACATCCCTAGTGAGGACTGGGAGGGATGTTTATCCCCTCACACCAACCCCGTGCCTGGAAACCTCCTGTGGGCTCCACATGGAGCCCGTGGGTTCTGTGCCTTTGGCAAACGGGCCTCAGGGTCTCGGAGGTTTGGTGTGTGAATTTGTCCCACTTTCACCCCAAAATCTGTAGTTGCAAGTTCTCCCAGCACTGAGAGCCTTACTGGGCACCCAGGGCACCTCCTGTCTCTGGGGAGACTGTGCCATCGTGGAGACATGAATGGCCTTCAACTGAATTGGATGTCAGATTTTTAGATTAGTTATTAGGAGGGAATTCTTCCCTTTGTTGGTGCTGAGGCACTGAAACAGGTTTCCCAGAGAAGCTGTGGCTGCTCCATCCCTGGAAGTGTCCAAGGCCAGGTTGAAGCAGCCTGGGACAGTGGAAGGTGTCCCTGCTCCTAGAAGGAGGTTGGAACGAGATGATTTTACAATCCCTTCTATACCTTTCATGCTATAGCAAACATGGGAATGCACCAGGGACCACAAAAGCTCCAATTCTGTTCTTCTCGCTGCTCCAACATCCTCTAAACAAAAAGGTCACTTACCCTGTTCCTGCACTTGGTCTGCAGCAGCCTGACAGCTCCAGCACGATGACACAGGGCCAGCTCAGTGATGTCAACTAAATACTTGTCCAGGCTTCAAAGGCTTCAGTGTCTCCCCGGTGCCAGGAGGCAGGGACAGCTCCTGGCGGGGTTATTCGGGGCTCATCAAACACACGGGGCTGTGAGCTCAGAAAGCAGGATGTGCCCAGGCTCTGTGGGATATTTCGTGCTTTTGATGAAAAAAAAAAAAAAAAAAGAGTTGATTCGTTTCTAGTTCAAGTATTCACCTGAAAGGAATAACAAAGCAAAGCAAAGGAAAACAAAGGAAACTGTGAGTGAAGGGAAGTGTTGAAAGCCCTGTGTCCCTCCTCAGCCTGCGAAAAATAACTAGTCATTAAGAGAAAGCTCTGGGAAAAGGTCATCAAAGACAGTGATCCATAAGATGAGGCAGCTTGGTGACAGAGGTGCCTGGTGCGTTATTTCCCCTATTGTTCCTTCAAACCTGCCTTGGCACCACAGCAGCTCCAGCTGCCTGGAGAAGAGGGGTGAGGTCTGCCCAGCAGGAGCTCGGGTTTGGTTGGGAGGTGCCCAATCTCTGTGTTTTGTGTCCAGGGGGACTTTATTTGTGCCTTGCAGAGCCTAAAGGGGCTCCAGGAGAGCTGGAGAGGGACTGGGGACAAGGGCTGGAGGGACAGGACACAGGGAATGGCTTCCCAGTGCCAGAGAGAGATGGGAGATTGGGAAGGGATTCTTGACTGTGAGAGTGGTGAGGGGTTGGGATAGAATTCCCAGAGAAGCTGTGGCTGCCCCATCCCTGGGAGTGTCCAAGGCCAGGTTGGATCCATCTGGGATAGTGGAAGGTGACCCTGCTCATGGCAGAGGGTTGGAACGTGATGAATTTTAAGACCCCTTCCAACCCAAACCATTCTATGATCCAACATGATCCCACAGGCTCAGATGAAAAAGCAGGAATTCCAATTTTCAAATTCTTTTTCCTGGTCTCCTACTTCCTTATCTTCATGAATACTGTAAAAAAACTCCTTTAAAATACAGTGTGAGAGATCTACAATCTAAAACCTGGTGAAGCATCACTCACTTGTCTCTTTTTTTCTTTAACTTTTTTTTTATAAATGTCCTGCTTTCAAATGCCACCCCAGAACACAAATCCTTTCTCAGCTGGGATTGCTGAAACATGAACAGCATCACTGAGATACTGGCCCAGCCCAGCAGGTGTTGTGCAAAGAGAACAAGGTCACCCTGACCCCGCAAAAAGTGCACATTCTCATGGAACACCTTCATAGGATCTTGAAATGGGTTGGGTTGGAAGAGACCTTAAGGATCATCCAGTTCCAACCCCCTGCCATGGGCAGGGACACCTCCCACTGTCCCAGGTGGATCCAACCTGGCCTTGGACACTTCCAGGGATCCAGGGGCAGCCATAGCTTCTCTGGGAAACCTGGGCCAGGGCTTTCCCACCCTCACGACAATTCCTTCTCAATCTCCCATCTCTCCCTGCCCTCTGGCTCTGGGAAACCATTCCCTGTGTCCTGTCCCTCCATCCCTTGTCCCCAGTCCCTCTCCAGCTCTCCTGGAGCCCCTTTAGTCTCTGGAAGGAGCTGGAAGGTCAGTTGGCCATTTTGGCCACTGGCTTTGGGATCAAGAGGATGGATAACCAGTGTCCAGCATCCATCCTTTGCAGACTCCAAGGAAAATGAGGGGTTTAGATGCAGGAACAACAATCGCAGTTTCTGAGCTGCTGGAGTGAACTCAGCCCCTCCTGGATGCTTTGATTTGGGTTGTGGATCCCTCGTTCTGTCTCAGTCACAGCTCTGGGTTTGGATTGTTGGTTCCTGTTGGTTCCAAATGCAGCTCTGGATTCCCCTGCCAGCTCTGGGCTCAGGATCTGCCAGGTGACAAGGGCTGCTTGCTTCAAAAGCCAGCCCAGACCTACTTTAGGTGAAGGTGTTTATCTGGAAGATTTAAAAATACTGTTTTTGCTCTATTTCCATGTATTCATCCCTTCTTTTCAGGGAAATACACTGGAAAAGTGGCTTGCTGCCAATGTCTGAAGGGTGAGCAATTCTCTCCTGTCTCTTAAATTTTGGATTCCTGCTGAGTGCTTTATAAAATACTCCCCCCCTAAAATAACCTAAAAAGCAACCCAAAACCCCAGGTCCTGGCTTTTGAGCCAAGAAACTCCCTGAGCATGGAGAGTTTCTCAAGTCAAATAAAAGATTACAACGAAAATTACTCCCTCAACCACCCTCTGCTGGGAGCCCACAGTTGGTCCCTCTTGAAGGCAAAGGACTCCAGCCCTGGAATCCCAAATTTCTCATGTCTCTGCAGAGTAGAAACAAAGAACACGAGACCAGACCCAGTTTAGAGGCAGATATTTCTCAGACTGAAAAGATGTTTGTCTGTCTGTCTCTGCAGGATGGGCAAAGCAAGTGGCTCAGGGATGGGCATTTCCAACACCAAGGGGCAGTTTTGTCCTATCCCGTGCCATGGGACCAAGGTGAGGATGGCACAACTGGATCTGCCTTGCCCTGATCTCCAAACACCCACCCACAGCTCTCCCCGAATGTGCAAATCGGCCTTTCCCCGCTCCCCGTGGATGATTTGGATCAACTCCTCAGCAGCCTCGGTTGGCGTGGGCGGGTTTTTCCCACATCCCTGGACCTTCATCCCCCTCCTGGCATTTCACAGCACTCCCTGCCCACCCACACGCCACAGCAGCTCATCAGGGCCCTTGTCTGCGCGGGGTTACAGCCACAGCCTCCCAGCTGCGCTCCTCTCATGCAAATCTGCCTCCACTCAACATGCAAAATACCTCTCGGAGGGAATATTTTTAGCTCCTTGCAGCGGTCAGGCCAATTCTCTCTGTATCCTGGTTCCTTGCACTGTTTGCAGCTGGGAAAAGAGGGAACAAGTGACTGGATTTTGTCGTCTAAAGCCTCTGTGCCCCCTCCTATCTCACCTCCCATCCCACCTCCGTCTCCAGGCTCACCTGGGCTCATCCTCCCCGAGCTGCTGAATCTCCGAGCAAGGAATCCTGTGCTGCTGTTTCTCCCTGTGTGTTTGCATGGTGAGGAGAGCTCCTGAATATAATCGTGGCACTGCCTCATCCCTCTGCTTCAAACTGACCTCACCAGCTCATGTTTTACTGTGACACGACCAACCATGGTGGGGGTTTGTCCTTCTATTTCAATTGTTCAAAAGCTTTTGTTTTCCCGTTAGGTCTCGTGGAATCACAGCGTTGTGGTGGAAGAGATCTAAAAGCTCATCCAGTGCCACCCCCTGCCATGGGCAGGGACACCTTTCACTGTCGCAGGTGGAGCCAACCTGGCCTTGGACACTTCCAGGGATGTTCAGCCACAGCTTCTCTGCCCAACCTGTGCCAGGGCCTGCCCACCTTCACAGGGAAGAATTCCTTCCTCATATCTGAGGAAGAAATCTGCAAATCTCTCCCCTTTTAGACATCTAGTGAAAGAGGGGCTCAGCAAGGACACTGAGAACTTTCTGTGAATCAGAGATCAAAGTTCTTCCTCAGCTGGTTCATTGGTGAGTGTGGATGAGCCAAATCACGGAATCATCAAGGTGGGAAATACCCTCGAAGACCATCCAGTCCAACATTCCCCCAGCACTGCCCCATGTCCCCAAGTGCCACATCCACAGGGATTTTAGATCCCTCCAGGGATGGGGATCCACCACTGCCCTGGGTAGCTGGGCCAGGGATGGACAACCCTTTCCAGGAAGGATTTTTCCCTGATATCCAACCTAAACCTCCCCTGGTGCAGTTTGAAACTGTTTTCTCTTGGCCTTGGCTCCAAAACTGCATCAGGCAGGGGGGTGAAAATCCCACCAGCCCTGCACTGAGGGGCTGGGGAGAACCTGAAGGATCAGGAACCTGTGGATTCTCATCCCCAGGTTTGAGGGACTCAGCCTGCGGGGGGGTGGGATCTGAGGGGAGTATGAACTGAAATATTCCTCCTCTTTTCCAAAGTAATCCTTTTCTCCTTTTTTTCCAGCCAAAACTGTGAAAAAAATTCCTTCAGAAATACACTTCCCTTCAGTTGGCAAATATTTTCCCTCCCTTATTATTTCCTGTCTGCTTGATAAAGAAAATTCTCAATATTTGGAGGCAGAGTTAAGAGGAGTGAACAGAAACAAAGGATATGATGCCACTTAGTGGAACACAGATAATAATAAAGAACAATATTCCAACATCCATGTTTCCAGTTTTTGGCCACCTCTAGGAAGACAATGCCCTCAATCCTGATGTGCCAAGGGGGACTTCTCAGGGTACCACCCAAAACACAAGAGTTGCAAGGCACCTTGAGCCAGAATAAATTCTTCCAACCCTACAGATACCACAGGGAATTTTGCAAGAGAGTGGGAAAATCAGGGATGCAGTGAGTTCAGGGAGGAGGCAGATGATTGGAAAGGTGTGAACTGCCCCATGAGCTTCTCACAATAAATTAAGATCTTTCCAAGGGATGCTGATGAGATGAGGAGAGAGGAAACCCCAGCAGCTCCTGGCCCTCCCCAGGGCAGAGCCATGATGGTGACACTTGAATCACGGCAAGAAAAGAATGAAAGATGCCCAGAAATGAACCCAAGGCAGGAGGAAATCCTGCAGGAATTCCAAAAATTAAAAAATAAAAAAGAAAAGGGAGACAATGTTGGTTTGGCTGGCAGGAGCCACCAGGGATCCCTCCAGGAATTCCTGTCACACACAGACCCACTGGGGGTCTCTTCCCAGGGGTTTGTCACCCTTAACTCCATCCATTTCCTTGGGTACCACAGCAGGAAAAATCACAGAATCACAGAATCACAGAATATTATGAGTTGGAAGGGACCCACAAGGATCATCTAGTCCAACTCACCATCTGACACCTGTACAGAGACCGAGAGCACATCCCAGAGCGGTGACACAAACCTAGTTCCCTCACAATCTAGCAGGCCACTCCGAGCCAGGAGGGACCCAGGATCATCCAGCCCTACACCCCCCAGCTAGACCATGTCATAAGCTCCTCATCGAGTCTTCTCTTAAACTCCTCCAGGGATGGCGACTCCACCACCTCCCTGGGCAGCCCATTCCAATATGCAATCACTCTCTTTGTGAAAAACTGTTTCCCTTAGCAAAGAATCAGATTTGTTTTATTTGGTAAACCTGCAATTCTAAGGCTTGATCCTCAATTAAGTACCACATCAATGAAANGTGGTTTTTTTGTGGCGTTTGAACCCTGTTTATTACTAAAGGCACAGGCTGAAGCTCATTGGTACTGGTTTCAACATAGTGAGAAGCTATTTCTATTGCTCTTTATAGCAAACACACAGAATCACAAAATACTCCAAGTTGGAAGGGACCCACAAGGATCATCTAGTCCAACTCACATTAAGCACTGGGAGACTGGATTCCTCCAGTCTGTTATTTTTCTTGAACAAGGAACCTCTGTCTCAGCCTTTCATTACAGAAATAGTTGGTAGTTGATTAGAGTGGTCCTTTATTGACTCAGCTTCTGTGCTGTTGAAAGCATTTCATCTTCATGCATAACACTGGAAACTTATAGCCACACCACGTTAAAACAAACATGCCTACAAATGTTCAGGCCATAAGCAAGGAGAGAAGAAGGTTTTTAAATGCACATCAAACTTGGTATGTGCTCCTGTATTGTATTCATAAAATTAAGTTGCCTGATCCTGGCCTTTCCCCTCAGGTTTGTAGAACATCAGATTTTGAGGGAGAGATTGCGTTTTCTTAAAATCTAGGAATATTCAAA
>WEKX01002688.1:206155-228212 GCA_013390025.1 Pitta sordida | reverse complement strand
TTCTCCTCTTTTCCACCACTCCTCACAATCTCTGTCCCCAGCGATGGCATGGCTCTCCTGGCCCACCCTTAATCCTAAAGAGCAACACCTGAACACAAACATAATTGGGAAAAGACCTCTCAGATAATGAAGTTCAACCTTTGACTGAACACCACATTATCAGCTAGACCATCCAGTAAATCTAAACAAATTAATGTTAATGCTAAATATAACGTCATTCCAAAGAAGTTCCTAGGATACGGCTACTTTTGCCAGCAAGAGCTGGCTTGAAATAATGGAAAGACAGTTGTGCTAATCTCCTATGTTACCATCTTCTGAGCATGAAGCAAAATTAGAATAATAGAGAAACAATACTAAAGAAATTATTTTCTGGTACATGAGATGTATGAAAAATTAACTCAGATTCCATAGAAATAACTCAGTTATGAAGTTTGGTCTCATGTGTACATAATTCTGTGAACATTGCACNTTTGTTATAAGGGTCCCTGTTCTTACAAGTTTTATTCTATTGTGTTAGTTTATCTACTGTGCATCCCTGAAAGAACTTTGTGTGGGCAGACAGATCCAGCCGCATGTCTAGCAGGCAGGGAGGGATGGCGGGGCTTGGCTCGGCTTGGCCCGGCCCAGGTCGCCCTCCGCACCTGGCTCAGCATGGCGCAGCCGCCCTGTGGCTGCCAGCTGCCTGACTGTGGGGACACAAAGGGCATCGCAGGGGTGGGGGGGGGAAGGTGCTCCCCTGCTGTCACGTACAGACACACACAATGGCAGCCCCATCACCATGTGTCGTAGCCTAGCAGAGGACAATTCCAGCCGTGCAAAAACACACATTTACACTAAACGCATCCCGGCTGCACTGTGGTGGCTCCCAGCTGGGACCAATTTACATAATCCTGAGCAGACTGGGTTCGCATTAGGTTCCGCACACGCGCCAGGTCCCACAGCTCGCTGGAAAATCAGCAGCGACTAATCGGTTCCCGCAAATTAAGGATCGCGACTATGCGGAGGATCACTGTACTAACATAATCCTGCAGCTCTCCAACAGCGCCGACCATCTGTTGTAACGTTTCATTTCCATTTTTTCAATTACCTTTTCAACTTTCACACTTAACTGAAAAGCAGATATATAAAATAAGCCAAGTGATTTAATCTCCTAGGAACATCAAAATTTAAAAGTTCTCCTTGCCTTACCTGTTGGTATTCCTTTTCATTTGCCTTGATTTTCTGTTCTAAAGACTGACGAACACTTTCAGCATTTTGTCTTTGGCAGTTCAGTTCTTCTGACAATCTTTTCACCTTTTGCTCCATCATTTGGACCTATATATATAATTTAGTCAACAAACACAAGTGTTAAAGATGCAAGTTATATTTCATTTAAATGTATAACCACTTGTATAAAAAATGACTGCTTTCAGGTACTACCATTGTTCTAGCATTCATATGACCATTGTAACTGTAGCTGGTACCACATAAATTCTTGGCAATTCAAAGTACTAAACTCATACTTACTTATGTTAGTGAGACTATGCATATACAGAGAAACCCCACATATTTGCGTATTCAATTAGTCACGGTTGGATTTTCAGCGAGTTGTGTAACCGCATATGCGTGTGCATAACGTCTGGGACCCCAGATTCCGCTGCTGGGAGGCACTAAAAGATGTTTCTTCCACTTTAATGAGGTGCTACAGTGCAAGCCAGGACTGCCCTCCAGACATAATTAGTGGAGGGCTCATGGCTACAGGCAGAGGTAATTGAATACTCATGCGTTTGGTATCTTCAAGGATTGTATAACTCATGGGACCTGTCCAGACCCGTCCCCTCACGACTTCCAGGGGTGTTCTGTATATATATATTTCCATACATATAGTTGGGTGTGTATATGCATACACATAAGTGTATAATCAGTCTTCAGAAAATCAGTGTCTTTGACAGTCTACAGAAATGTACTGTATCTGGCACTAAAAATGGTTTATATTTTCAGTACCTCAATTTGCTACCAAATAAAGAATGACTGCTAAATGCTAAGCAACTATATGTTTAAATGGAAAATAACTGGATATTGCACTGAAATTCGGAGTGATTCAGCACATTGATTTGGATAGGAAAAAAGAGGCAATTATGTATCTTAGTCTACTACAAACAATGATTTAATTTTTAATTTACAAAAAAGTCAGTAGCCTATGTTCTAGGCCACCTCTACATTAGGAGTACATCAGCTTGTTACCTAACCCAGTTGATTATGTTAATGTTTTGTCACCCAAGAGAGTGAAGCATTGTCCACTCAACCCCTTGAACAGAAAAATTCATTTTTGTTCTCAAATTAATCTCTTAATGTGAAATATATACCTGATTTTCCTCCCAGGGAGTAAAAAAAATGGCAAAAGGTGAATAGGACTCTTTTTTTCCAGGAACAAATGCTGTTTAATGAGTTAGTGAGAAAATAAGAAGCAGGTAGTAGCATCGAGATGTCAGGTTATTAGACACAGACTGCAGGGATTGTGAATTCCTGTAAGATGACTTAACTACAAAAAGGCTGCAGATCTCAAAAGAAATGAAAATACTTGATAACACAGAAGAGGTGCTGTGGTCAAAGTCTGTGAATAGCACCAGTGATAGAGAAGTGCACAAGAGGTGTGCCAGTATTAAATTCAAGCTACAAGGCAGGAAACTGAAATCTAAAATCTCAATGCAGTTCCACATCCGAAATACAGGCAGAGATACAATTCCAGTGGAAGAAAGAAACAGAAGAGAAATGAGCCACCTTCAGATGTCAGGGCCAAAGGAACCTTCTGGGGCAAGATGCTGCACGGCATATTAAGGATGGCCTGCACCCTGGTTCAAATGGTGGCAGTTCCACTCCTCCTCATCCTTCCCCAGGCATGTTTTTAGCTTCATAAGCTTGCCCTTTCCCCTATGCTGGATTTAATCCCCTTTGATTCCTTAGTAAAACAATTCAGCCCTCTTCACAGAATCACAGAATCACAGAGTATTATGAGTTGGAAGGGACCCACAAGGATCATCTAGTCCAACTCACCATCTAACACCCGTACAGAGACCGAAAGCACATCCCAGAGTGGTAACACAAACCTAGTTCCCTCACAGTCTAGCAGGCCACTCTTAAACCAGTAAATATGTAATATCCTAATCCTTTCAGAAGTTGAATCAAATCATTTGAGGAATCAAATAAATTAAAATGTTGATGTCTCTCTCGGAAAAGGCAGAGTGATCAAGGTTTACATGCAGACATGTAAAAGTTTTTTTTTAAGGATCAATCCAGGAGCTGTGGGAAAACAGCAGCTTACCACTATAGTAGGCAGTATGCAGAAACTTGCTGACAAATATGGATAACAATTATTATACCCAGAGAAGATACACATAGAAACATCTTTTTACCTGGCCTGTAGATGAATCAGACTAGTGGGAAAAAAAGTAAAAAGATAGATGGAAAAATGGAGATTCAAGGAATTATGCTATCTGTGCACTAATTTCAAATCTGTCAAGTATTGTGACAAAGCACTTTAGGAAGGTAAAGTTACTTGATTAATCCAGAAAAAGAGAAAACATCTTACTTGTTACCTCATTTAGTTTTAAACACTAGCATTCCTCTGTTCTTTGCATGATTACAAGCAAAAAATACGAACCATTTCAGATTTTTATGCACATTTGTTATCTTTTTATTTAAATACACTGTAAATTTTTGACTAAGCAAATTGCACTACCCTATTGCTTTTTTACTATCAATCCAAACTCCTTAGGATTAGGTTGTGAAATTCCACATATTCTCCATCTTGCATTGCATGTTTACCTAGATTTTATTTAACACAAGCAATTTATGATACAAAGATTATGTCCCCACAACATCCTGTAGTATAAGAAACCGATACTGATTTTCAGCCAAAGTTGCATGACAGTCCATTTCAGGCCAGAACTTGCCACCAGATGTCATTGTTGCTCTATGTAATTGGAAAACATTTTCCAGAATTTGAGTCAATCTCAGCTGAGTATGAAAAACATTTCTTCAGATAGTATAAGNGAAACCGATACTGATTTTCAGCCAAAGTTGCATGACAGTCCATTTCAGGCCAGAACTTGCCACCAGATGTCAATGTTGCTCTATTTGAGTCAATCTTAGCTGAGTATGAAAAATATTTCTTCAGGTAGTATAAGAACCTTTCAGAAAATGGGCAATGTTTCTACATTGTAGAAAAAACTTCTACAAAATTCAACAATGTTTCTAAATATCAAACTAGCATATACTCAAAACTTGATCTTCAGCAAATGCTCAAGAAACTTAGTCTTGAGAACCTTGGTTGAAGGTTGAAAATGTCTGAAAACTGACATACATTAATACCGGCAATGAGTTGTAAGGACAGTCAGATGCATGATGCAACATTTTACCTGTGCAGTAGCTTGATCAAGTTGTGCTCTTGTTTGAGTTAGTTTATCTCTAGTTTTGTTCAGAGCTTTATCCTTCTCTGTTAATTCCAATTTCATTCTGTCCAGCTCCAGTTCAGTCTCTTGATGTTTATTCATATGAGACCTGTTCACTTTTTCTTGAGCTTGTAGTTGTTGTTCAAGGTCTTTAATAGTGGAATTTAGCTCTGAATTTTAAAAACAGTAAAGATTAAGGATACTTTCTGCTTTTTAAAGTATGTCTGACACGGGCAGGCACCATGTAAAATATTCAAGTTAAAACAAAAAATTTAACTGTCTTCTACTAATACATAAATGAGTAAAACTATGAAGACTTAGAGACAGTTGACTCTAAATCAATAATTCTCACTTTATGAGAACACAGCAACACGAGAGCTCAAGAACAAATGCTGCAAAGACAATTTGTTCCTCTCCTGGTTTGTTTTTGTTGCTTCTTTTAAACATGCAGAAACATGTCATTTGACATATCTGTTATAATATTTTTATTATTTTTAAAAGGAAAGGTATCCACTACAAACATTTGTTTGGAGCAACTGTGAGTCTCTGCTCCAAGAGACTTTTCAGCTATTGGGCACCATTTCATTTTTTTTTTTCCTGGTTCAAAGCTTCATACATATAAAGCTAACACTGGTAATCTTGTCACGCTATACATCAGTAAAACTTTATCTTAAAAAAACCACAACTTAATTCACATAGAAAACATATGTCAGATACATTGAGCATTATCCTGAATTATTATTATCAGGTAATTACCTTCTTCTTTGTTAAAAAAAGTCCTGTTTTCCCAATTCTGAATTCTGGGTTCCAAGTTGAAAATGCCACCTAAATCGCTGTATGTGTAGGTATTTGAATGAACAGTTTGGAGTACAGGAACAGCTAGTGTAAAAGCTGCCCAAAAACTCCAAATAATAGACCTAAGCAAATGTTCACCAAATCCACAACAAAACAATTATTTGCTCTCTTACAATTATCAAACATCAGGAATGGGAATTTCTTCATGTGTATATGTGCAATACAAGACTATATCTTCTTTTCCATTCTACTTTTTGCATCATACTTCATTTTGTGCTTTCAGCAGTATCCATTATGGATCAGCTGTTATGTATTAAGCATGTTCAATCACTGAATTATTAACACAGTTATTACTTAGCCATAAACTTTAATAGTATACAAAATTAAGGAGGCAATATAATTGAACTTAACAGTGAATTGTAATGACATCCTGAGAAGTGTTTTAACTCTGTTTTAAGAGAATTGTCCATGAGCAATGGGATAATGAAGAAGGACATTTTTCCTTCTTTCCATTTTTCCCCTACTCACCCCAAAAATGCAAACTGCTCTCTTTTAACTCTCATCTCCCACACGTAAAAGATACCATAGCTTTTAGATGATCTGTGTGTACTGGCTAATCACTGAAAATACACACACCAGCAGCCAATGGCCCAGTTGCCAAAGGCAGCAATAAATACCTTTCTCTTTTCCTTCCCAAAGCCTTAATTTCAACATCTCACTTCCATCCACACATCAGCTTTCATGAAACCACATAGGAGACTGCCACTGGGTCTTAAAGAAATATATCAGGTACCTTGGTTCTGTGCTCTTATCTGGATCATGAGCGAAGAACTACCATTCTCAAAAAAGCTGCTGTCAAACTCATTCTTCTCTGATATTATACTTGAATTTGTTTCCTTTTCCTGAATTAAAGAAGATGCTGCAGAATTTCCCCTTGCAGGTGTTTCTTGATTTCTAGATGGTGTCTTTTCTTGTTGCCATGAAAACACAGATGAGGAAGCCTGATGTCGAGCAATCTCCCTGTGACTCAAAGAGCTTTGAGGATGAGGTTGATTTATTTTCTGTGTCCAAAAGAGAAAAGGCAGCACCTTTACACAGTTCCATATCCAACATATAACAAAATAACTTATTTATTAATTATTAAGGAGCTAATACGTCAATGCTGATACTTAGAAACATAAACCAGAATCTCTAAAAAAGCAGTTTTATCCGTGTATCTTTATAGGTAAAGTATGCAGATTTTTGTCTTTTTCAAGAGAGATCCCATCATTTACATCCTAAATTTTTAAAAAATTGAAGCCTACATTTTTGCAGGCAAGTGCTGACACAAGTAAACTGCAAAAAAAATACAAGTCCAGACTAATATACCAGATATCTCACCCACATTAAGTTCTTCTAGACAAACACATGTAAATTCAAAACAGATTTACTTCTTTAAAATTATGAACACAGAGTCCCCCAAAATGGCAATAATAAAATATGCCAGGTACCACTTTCAACCCTTTCAATTTTCTCACAGAAAAATTAAACACAGACAAAAAGGTAGCTGGCTTTTCTCTCCTTCTTAAGTGTAAAAAACCTTCAACCAAAACAACAAAACTTCAAATAGTAGACCCCCTATTGCGTTTTTAGCTGGATTTTCAAATGCCTCTAATTGGAATTATTTTTTTCTTAAACTGAATCCCTAAACCGTGTAATATCCAGTGTGACTTCTAAGCTCCATCAGAGAATGGTGCAGTCCAGGAATAACTGTGTCAAAACCAGAAATCTATATTACATTGTCCAGTATGCTGCGTCCAATCCCATAAAGTACCTCGTAACAGATAAAGAACATAAGAGCCTGTACATGCATGCACATGCACAGAGTCATTGTTTCCTTTACATGCCATTTAAATTTACAGTTTCTGAGATAGAAGTTTGATTCCAGGAAATTAATAGGAAATTAATACTAATTTTTACTGAAATATTTCATGTGTGCTCTTTTTTTTTGGATCTACTTATATTTTGGCCTTTTTTACTATACTCTGTGACAAGGAGTTCTGCCACGTAGCACAGTCTAGTGTAATAAAATAGGATTTGTTCTGAGGCTGCAGAGCAGGTACACTATAATCATGTCCTATGAAAAGTAGGGAAATGACCATTCCCTCTTTCCTCTCTTGATCCTCACTCGTCTTTGTACTATTCAATTGTACCACCTGCTTGGAGACAAGAGGAACAAATTGGCAAGGAATATTCAAGATGTAAGAGCCATTTGACTGTATATGGGCAAAGAATATTTTCTCATTACTTCTTAATTCTTTTCCTAAAAAATTATTATTTGTTATGGCTGTATATAATAATGAAATATTCAGGGAACAAGCCACAATGACTACTGAAATGCTTCCTGGGATCATGTAATTAGATTTGGAGTCTAAATGCATCAGGTATTCATTTTTCAAATTACATTTCCCAGATTCATTACTTCACTTTTTTTGTTTTTAAGAGGAATTTTACTTATCATCTTAATTACTGCAATTATTTAGTGTTTAAAAAAACTGTGTCATCTTCAACCGTACTTTTCAACTCTCTTTCAGAACAGTAATGAATATACTGAGTTGCACAGTTTTCTTTACCAAGCCTTTTCAGGCTCCTTTGCTGATCATTCCCCAGCTTTACAAAGTGACCATTTATTGCCACCGAGTTCAATCTTTACCTTTAAACTTGCAAGGACTCCTCGTATCAAAATTTTTCCCTTTTATCAGTGCTTTGTCGCTATTTAACAACATTATACTGAATCACACTTAGCTCACATATTCTCTGATTTATTCCTAAAAAAAGCCCCAAAGGTCTGAAAATATATGAGGCATGATTTCCCTTCTCCAATATATGGTTGATCTTTTCTCCATACACAAAATCTACACATTCATCAATAAACATACTGCTTCATGTTTCTAACAATTTCCCCAGGACAAAAAGTTGGCCTGACTAAACCATATTTCCAGGAATCAGCAGTTTAAGTGATTGGGGTTGTTTTATAGATCATCACCCTTGCCACTATCCAGTGTCAAGAGAAGAATGAGGCAAGTTGCACATTACAGTGATTCACTTGCCATGCACTGCAGAGCCTTATCAATTAATGGGCAAATATTCTCTGTAGCTGGTGATTTTTTTTATTCCTATTCATTTTATCAATCTAATTTAAGACTACTTCTGACTTTTTAATTTGAGGCTATGCCACAGATTCAACTCCAATGAAGAAAGGCTCTGATATAAAAATGTTTTTAAACCTTTACATAGCAAATACCAAATAAAAAATTATTCCACATATTCTAAATGGCTTTTTCCTTGAGGGCTTTCAGATATTATTCATCTTGTTCTCAGAGATTTGCTAATAGAGTTCCCTCTACTTATGGGTTTGAAAGATTTATGAGTTTCTATTTTCTAGGTATGAATTATTTCTCACGATTTTTCAAGGATATTTTATTATCCTATCATATTTAAATTGGCAAAAGTGACACTGTTTTCTCTTGTCCTTGCTTGCACAAGACTTCCAGTTTTTGAAGGATATGTTCCCATTTTTAATATCCTTCTTTCACTGGCTTTTCTGAATTCTGTAATATTACTTCGGAAGTACACATAGAATAAGTCTCTCTTTTCTTTTTAATTATACTTTAAGCCATGTAAAATATACAGTCGGGCCTCCTATACCACAAAACCACAGTCTTATTCATCTCCTGTGAAGCCCGCCTTCCACATTGATTGGCAGTTCATTAATATGCAAATTTGCCCCATACCCTCACACCGCCCCCCCCCAGTGCTGTTTTGGCACCACCCTGCTGTGTGTCAGTGTTCATGTCAGTATTTCCCAGCACTCACGGCCACCCTATGCCAGGAAAAAACACCTTTCCCACTTGGCTGGGGACACTGGTGTGGGGGAGCCGCCTGTGCCACTGTCAAGGTGTCTTTCCAGGTGGATAGACTCCATACTTGGGGTAGACAAGTACATCTCGGAGAGCCGTTCGAGAAAGTCTACAACACCACGTCTAACCTGAGAGTGTGTAAATCTTTCATAACTGCACGAAGCCTGCTCTCATGGAGCAGGGCACGTGCCCAGCTGCAGCAGGAGCAGAGCCGCCACCGCCGCAGCTGTGCCAGTGCCCTGCTGTGCTGCCACCACCATGCCGGGAGTGGGGGGGCTGCCGCCACCACGCCCACTGTACTGAGAGCAGGGGGGTCGCCACCACGGCTGTGCAGGTTCATTTGCATATTCATGACTGCCTAATTGAATATTTGTGCGTGTCAGGTTGCGCATGCACAGTTGAGAAAAAAGGCCTCCTTAAATGCTGGAAAATCATGCTGCTCAGATGTGAAGCCGCGATATGGGGGGTGCGAAGTGGAAGAGGGCTGACTGTATTTCACTGTTTTTTCACTTGATTTTCCAAATTCACATGGAAGTTACTTTCTTAGATATCACACATACCATTCCTAAGAAGTACTTACTTTAAGCTGGATGGTTCTCAGTTGTAATTCTAGTTCTTTATTTTCTTGTACTTTTTTCTTGTATTTTTCTTCTAGCTCTTCAAACTTAGCGCCTGCAAAAACATGATGAATACTGCTTCATAATCTACCTTGGTACATAGGTAATCTTTTCTAGCCTATTGCTGTCACAGGAATGATAGAAATGAACAGCTATCAGAAGTGTTGGATCATGAAGAAGAAACAACAGTGTATACAATATGTTCAGTAAATTTAGGACCTCAAATTACACTGGTGGGATATCTAAACTCACTATTGGAATGAAAATACCACTGTTTAAAGTAGGGATCCAATGTCAGTATTCTAATTTTTTAACCCCTCTCTAAAAAGTATATACACACATGAAAGAAAAATGTATCTGTATAACATAGTGTGTTATGTTACACATACAGATCTCTTTATTTCTTCTAAAGTTTTCTTATCAGCACCCCAAGAGCATTAATATTGCTAATATATTACCAGAAAATAGGGCTGGATATTTTCCTTGAGATTCCAAATTTATTTCCTTGATTTCCAAAATATAATAGAAACTGGACAAAGAACTTACTTAGGATCATTCCTAAAGAGAGCAAGACAGTCTCGTCTGAGGTTCCTTTTCTCCAGGCTACACACCCCCAGCTCCCTCAGAACTGGCCCCAGCACTGAACATAGGGAAACACCACTTGTGACTGGCCACCAGCTGGACTTAATTCCATTTGCCATCACTCTCTGGGCCTGGCCATCCAGACACTTTTTTACCCAATCCAGGACCCTTGTGGGTCCTTTCTCATTTGAAATAATTCTAGGATTCAATGACCTTAATGAATTTAAGACTCCAGCTTTCAAAGGAAAACATATCCCCAGGACTATTTTAAATACAATTATTTAAATAATTTTAATCTAATCTCTGTTTCAGGAGTGCCAAGCTTAGTAGAACTCTTGATAAAGGAACGAGAGTGTAAAAACGTATCTCAGATTTCTCACTGGAGTAAGACTAAGATGTCAAATTCAAAGAACATTTGTTCACAGAAGGAGGTAAACAGCATGCAAAATATGGAACACATCAAAGTTTTTCAGCACGGAAAGCATAAGGGTGTCTGGCTACAGAACATTTCTCCAGTTAAGGAAGCTTCTTTTTGCTTTTCCGGTTCATTCAAATATATTAAATCTCTTTGATGTCACTAACTTGAAGATAGAAGTAATGTTTTGAAATGGGTAGAGCGTATAAACTGTGCAGATTATAAAGCACAATAATGGCCTAAATAAACTTCCAAAGGAGTAACACATATAACTGTTGACTACATTTTAGTTAAGCCACCTGTGGTACCTGAAGAAAGAAATTTGCTCTTTACTACAGACCTGGCACTAGGAACTGGCATTCAATAAATTACTGCAGCCTGCTGATAGATAGTCCTATTACTATTCTATGTCCATTAATGTAGCACTGAAAAGATGTAATATTTATGATGTGTTCAATCAATTTAAACCAATGGTGCTACAAATTAGACACTCTCATAATAACCTTTACGATAGGGACCAGAAAACTCAGCACTAGTGTAACATTCAAAATACTCCAGCTTACAAGAAAACAGACAGCTAACTATTACGGTAGATGAAGAAAAGACTCACTTACAATTATTACTTTGAACCGGTGTTAAAGGAGCAGTAAAACTTTGATGCAGAGTGTCACTGAATGATACATCTCCTGCAATCACTGTTTGCTGACTTCTCTCAAGCTCACATTTGCATCTGTTTAGGAAAAAAAGGTGCATAAATTATTAATGGAAAATAAAATGTTTATGATATATTTTTTAAGAGCCTAAAATACACTAATACTACAATTCTAAGAATTTACAGTATCACAGTATAGATAAGGCTGGAAAGGACCTTGAAGATCATCTAGTCCAACCCATAGCCCAACTAACCTATCCTCCACATCTAGATCAAATTTAGTGTAAAGATTAAGTCAATTGAAAAATTTTAGGTTGTATAACACAGTATCACAGTATCACAGTGTTGATAAGTTTGGAAAAGACCTTGAAGATCATCAAGTCCAACCTATAATCCAACTAAAACCTAACATCTATAACATTTATATCATGACCCTCAACACCTCATCCAGTCTACCCTTAAACACCTCCAGGGACAATGATTCAACCACCTCCGTGGGCAACACATTCCAATGCCAGATCACTCTTTCAGTGAAAAACTTTTTCCTAATGTCAAGTCTAAACCTCCCTTGCTGGAGCTTAAGACCATGATATCTCTCGTTCTATTGCCAATGACCATAGAGAAAAGACTGACCCTGGCCTGTCTACAACCCCCTTTTAGGTAGTTATAGACAGAGATAAGATCACCCCAAAGCCTCCTCTTTTCCAGGCTAAACAGACACAGAAATATGAAGAATGTATTTTGTTAAGAGTTTCAAATATTTGATCAATTACACAGAAGCCAAGGCTAAAAAAATACACAAACCTCAAGTAGATGAAAATCAGTTAGAACTGCTTAAGGTCTCGCTGCGCACAGCTGTAGTCCAGATAAACATACCCAAATCACTGTAAACACTGAGAATATAAAACTCTTATTCTTCAGCAAGCATATTTATGGTAGGACTTTGAGAAAAGTATACATAGCCCATGAAATTGGGAGGCAATAATCCCCACTCAACAGTATATTTTTCATTTACATCACCTCCCAAATGACCGCACCAAACCACCCATTTGAGCAACTTTTGCGAGCATGAAGAGTTACAAGAGAATTACACTGAAATCATGTAACTATAGAGGCTATGTATACAGTATATCCCCGCTGCATTGCAACCCCTCCATTATGACCCCGCGGATTTGCGACGAAAATTTCTCGCAGTTCAGTTTCAGGTATTTGAGAGGTTCGCTGGCTAATGCACGTGCAGGTGCCTCTGCTTTGCCGAGGGGCGATGCCAGCAGTCCCTGTGGGGTGGGAATGGGCTGGGCCCGCAGGGAGAACAAGTGGTTTCTGCAACTTGCCAGAGGCTGTGGGATGGGGACGGCCACTGTAGAAGACAGAGCAGGGCCCTGTGTGGCATGAGGCGCCAGGTGAGTCCTCCACCTGCCTATGCTTAATTAATGCAAGTCCCTGAGTGTTGCTCTCCCATCTGTGTGTGCGGAGTGCCTGTGAGCGGGCAGTGCTTGTGTGCATGTGTATGTGTTACTGTTTTCCTGGCTACAGGCAGGGAAGGGAACTGACCCAGGAAAGTGGGGCTGGCCGTGGCATGTCAGTGGCGGCAGGGGAGGAAACAGCGGTGCAGGGTTTGCGCTGCCAGCAGGGCCGTCCGAGCACGTGCGGGCACAGCAGCCCAGATCTGGCAGCAGGTGCGGAAGTAGCAGCGTGGCCAAAGAGAAGTCTAGGGACTCTCGGGCAGGGCTCCTGAGGCAGACAGGGCATAGAAATGCTTCCCTTTCCTCCTCTGCGCTGCAAGAGCCCATAGGGAGGAGTTGAAGAGGCTCCCCAGCACTCCAGATTAGCTGGGGGTGGAGCGATGGGCATGGCCTGCATGCACATTAACGGCCTGCACCTGTTTGCGAGTTTGACGTTCTGCGAGACCTCTGACATGACCCGTTTCTTGCAAATGAGGGGGGATAACTGNCCAAACCACCCATTTGAGCAACTTTTGCGAGCATGAAGAGTTACAAGAGAATTACACTGAAATCATGTAACTATAGAGGCTATGTATACAGTATATCCCCGCTGCATTGCAACCCCTCCATTATGACCCCGCGGATTTGCGACGAAAATTTCTCGCAGTTCAGTTTCAGGTATTTGAGAGGTTCGCTGGCTAATGCACGTGCAGGTGCCTCTGCTTTGCCGAGGGGCGATGCCAGCAGTCCCTGTGGGGTGGGAATGGGCTGGGCCCGCAGGGAGAACAAGTGGTTTCTGCAACTTGCCAGAGGCTGTGGGATGGGGACGGCCACTGTAGAAGACAGAGCAGGGCCCTGTGTGGCATGAGGCGCCAGGTGAGTCCTCCACCTGCCTATGCTTAATTAATGCAAGTCCCTGAGTGTTGCTCTCCCATCTGTGTGTGCGGAGTGCCTGTGAGCGGGCAGTGCTTGTGTGCATGTGTATGTGTTACTGTTTTCCTGGCTACAGGCAGGGAAGGGAACTGACCCAGGAAAGTGGGGCTGGCCGTGGCATGTCAGTGGCGGCAGGGGAGGAAACAGCGGTGCAGGGTTTGCGCTGCCAGCAGGGCCGTCCGAGCACATGCGGGCACAGCAGCCCAGCTCTGGCGGCAGGTGCGGAAGTAGCAGCGTGGCCAAAGAGAAGTCTAGGGACTCTCGGGCAGGGCTCCTGAGGCAGACAGGGCATAGAAATGCTTCCCTTTCCTCCTCTGCGCTGCAAGAGCCCATAGGGAGGAGTTGAAGAGGCTCCCCAGCACTCCAGATTAGCTGGGGGTGGAGCGATGGGCATGGCCTGCATGCACATTAATGGCCTGCACGGGTCTGTGAGACCTCTGACATGACCCGTTTCTTGCAAATGGGGGGGTATAACTGTAGTAACTTTTGTCCTGCTCAGTGAATACAGTTTGATAAGATACATAACAGTTTCAGACTGTAGCCCATTGCATTAGTGACTCCACAACTTGCTTTCCATTTTTCCCGTCTTTTACAGCACAACCCCAAGAACTCCTCTCCCAATGGATGGTAAGTTGGTATGAAGTAGCAAATGATGGGTACCAGGATAAAAGAAAACACAGCCAAATACAGAACGAAAAATAATTTACCAAGAACAAGATACCTGCAGTAACTGGTGATCTGCTATGCGAAGTAATACAATGGGAAGGAGAGAACTCAGACTGGATTTAATTTGAGGAACAGATAAATGGAACACATTTTTATCTAACAATCTCTTTGGCCCAAAGTATGACAACAGATAAAAAGAAACTTAGTGTGGTTCTACTGACCCTGCTAAATCTCACTTGTTAAGTCTTAACTCCTTGCACATAACTGGTGTTTCCACATGCCATACGTTGTTTTGTTGTAGCCATATGTTGTTTTGTTGTATTAGTTTTTCCTGTAGTCAAATACTTCAACTATCTTTAATTTTCAAAAGAAGGTGGCAAAGGAGGAAAAAACCTCAAACAGAGAGACCAACACACCTTCTTCTTTATTTGCTTCTACCAGGACGTGTATGAAGCATGCTATCCAAAAGTTAAAGGAAGCAGACATACTCCAGGCCAGGGGAAAAAAAAAAAATCAAACAAAAAAAATCCCCTAAAATCCCAACAAACAAAGAAATACTCCAAGCCATAAAGAAACCTTGTATCCCAGACTCACCTCTCTCTGTGACAATAACTGCATTACTATGTATTATTAAGACAACAGTTTATTGCATAGACAGTACACTCCGATTTATTGACACAGTTTCAGAAATCCTTGCATTGATAATTGGAGGGTGCTTCTAGTTTGAGAGGCAAGTTTAGAGATGAGAGCACTCCCTTCACTATGGGCAACTGCTCCATGTGTGTAGCACCCTGTTGAAGGATAGTAGGTGCGTCTGCATTATAGACGGTTCTTCTCTTGTATAAATTGCAATCCACCTCTACAGACAATACATAGACACTATCTCACCAATGTTTACTAGTTGAGGTGTTATGAATTAGGCACCACTACCAAAGCAACTGGATTCTCCGACTCAGTCACAGCTCCATTGCTTTTGCAGCTTCCTCTTTGATAGACATCCAGGCTTCCTTCTTGCAGTGCCCATATTTTAGTGGTAGGCTTCATCTAACAGGGTGATTTGTCCATGTACTTTCCTTACAACTCAAAGTTCTTTGCAAGTTACTTTTGCCAAGTGTCCCAGTTGTGCTAGCAAATCACAGAATGAATAACTTAATTTTCATGACACATCTCACTAACTAAACAGGAACTACAGGCAACTAACTGCTTCGAGTAGCACAAAGGCTTATGCAGAAGTCTGTATATGCACAAGTGTATACAAAAACAGTTCAATGTTTTGAGATTTTGCTCCCAAAACGTGAATGAAGTATGATACGAAGGGAAGCTAAAAGACCACGAAGGAAATATTAAACAATCAAAACATGACAAAATAACCACTGTACATATGTTAGAGACATACAGCAAGTCCTCACCTTTTCAGTTCTTGTTCTAGCCTTTCAATATCTTTCCTGCTGGAATTCAGCTGACCTGACTGAATGTTGACCTGAGATTCTTTCACTTGAAGATCATGCGAAATTTTCTGCTTTGCCTTCTCAAGATTATCACACAATTCCATCAAACTTTGGTTTTCTCTTTTAAGTATTGCAGATTCATTTTTTTCACTTTCAACCTAGTTGGAATATAGTAACATCTTTGAAATCAAGAAGACTTCTCTATATATCTGTGCAATTATAATTATTTTAGTAACACAAAGTCTACTTAGTATTATTTTCTTCTTAACATGTCAAAATCCTGACAGCTTTACAAACCTTCAGGTATACACATTGCTTCAATATTTTCAGGCATGAACAAAACCACACTTCCTAAAATTCAGCTCAGTGACTTTAACAATTTCTATTTACTGACTAGACACAAACTCATCAAAAAATTAACTAATCTCTAAAAAGTAATATTCCACACTTGTGCATATTCCTCACTGATCATCTCACTTCCCTTTCCAGGCTATCAGCTTCAGCAGCCAGAACACCTTGATAGTCGTTGTACAGTCTTTGAATAGTGAGTCACATCTTTGAAGACGGAGTCTGGCAGTAAAGATGTCCTTCTCCTCTCTGGAGAAGCATCTAAGGGGCAGGCTTCATCTTTGGCACAATGTCATTCTTTTGACTGAAAAATAGCTGCTGCTTCAGAGTGTTTTAAAGCTTCTTTTTGTTTGGGGAGTACAGCAGTTCCTTAGAATGGCAGAAATAAGTACCTGGAAATTCACAGGAAGAAACTAAAAGAAAACTAAAAAGTGGGGGGGTTGCTACAAAGTTGTAGCAATCTAAAAGGAATAAAAAGCAACCTTTGTAAATCTCCTCTGAATTGTAGTCAAATATTAAAAAAAAAAAAAAATAGAACCAAATGGGTCACTGCTGATCAGAGGCATGACGCCTGACCAAGAGGGTCTCTGGTTTCCTGATTAAATGGCTGAAAGGTTCAGAAGGGGTGTAAAATTATAGCCCTAAAACTGAAAAGAAATTACAAACCCTGAAAACCTACAAGTCTGTACAAGGAAAAAAAGCAGGGAATTACAAAAACTAAGTAAAAGTTTATGGGTATCTCTAGGCAAGGTGAAATAGGAAGAGGCTGCCAACTGTGCAGCTCTGTTGTATAAAACAGGTCCAGTCATTATGTATCAAGGTTTTTAAAAGGCATAGTAATAAAGAGTTTATTTTTCTAATCATAAAGAGCTGTAGAAAAGCCTTACATGTAAACATATGGAGATGGATAATCATGCCAAACAGACAAGGAGCAGGAATTCTCTTAACAATCATTGAGAACTAAACAGACAGGAGAATACGACAAGGACGAAGTAACATGAAGACAAACTGTTTATACCTCTAAACTACCCTTCCTTTTATTCATTGAGAAGAAACAAAACACTAGCCCACCCCATAACAATAACCAGATAATAGATATTATAACTGTATTTGGCAGGGAGAATGACATTTTAGGTTTACCTTCTGTTTCTGTTTTTGGAAAGCTGCCTCCAAAGACTCTAATTGGTATTGTCTTTGCTGACGCTCTTTTTTAAGCTTATCTACTTGACTTTCCAGCTCATGGATCTTCTGAAGGACTCTCGGGGAGAGGCCTTCTTTCCATTCCTCCACAGCCCAGCTCATACTGTCTACAATCTTGTTTCATACAAGACGAAGAGTACTATGCCTGAAACACAAAGACAGCGACAATTAGACCTCCAGAAAGGTTAAATAAACTTCCCTTTTACACAAGTTCCATTCTATAAGCTTAGCAGCAATTGGAATACAGCGTTCCACAGCCGCGCAGGCTTCCTAATCCCAACACCTAGCAGCAACTTTAAGTCAACTGCACAACCGCCTATTTCGGCACAACAGCATGCAGCTAGGGGTAGATTTTAAAACCTCGCTTTAATTAACCTCCCAGCAACCAGGTTCATACTCCCGTAGCCGCGTTTGACAGCTGAATTTCAGAGGGCTTCTGTCCACGTCTCGCTTCGATGCTGCCGAGCCGTCCCCGCTCACGGCAGCCTTGTGCTGGAGCATCCGCCCCGAACGCCTTGAGACGGCAACACGCGGCTCCCCGAGAGCCAGCGACGCTTCTTTACTTACGGGAGCTTTTCAAAGCGACGCGGCTGAAATCGGGGCACCTCAGAGTAACTAAAACTAGAGAAGGACGGACGGACCGAGTCCATCCACCCGGGGGCTGCCTGTCACCCCCGCCCTGCGCCCGACCACTGGCCGACTCACGGCCAAATGCCGCTATCGGTGCCAGTATCGATGCCGGTATCGGTGCCGCTATCGGTGCCAGTATCGGTGCCGCTATCGGTGCCGGTGTCGGTGCCGCTATCGGTGCCGCTATCGGTGTCCGTGTTCCCCCCTCGCCCGGCTCGCGCCGCAACTCAAACCCGACACGCCCACGCGGCTGTTTGTGCTCGCAGAGCGCTGATTGGTCCGACAGGGACGCGGCCCGCCACGCCCCCTCACGGCACTACCAATGAGAGCGCGGCGCTGCGCCGTCGGCTCTCCTGAGTGGCTGATTCGGAACCGTTCGTATTCCATTGGAAGCGGAGGCGCAGGGGCGGAGCGGCCGCTGAGGCCGTTTCCTACAGTTGGGCGGGGCAGCCGCGGAGGGAGGTGCCCACAGCTGGGCGGGGCGAGGAAGGATGGCCGGGGATGGGGGAGCCGCGGCGGCTCTCGGGGTGTAACGGCAGCGTCGGACCTTTATCCAAACCCACTTTCCTCATCCCACAGAGGACGAAACGTGTCTCCGTGCTGTTCACTGGGAAAGATCCACGGAAGGATGCCGAAGTTCTCTCCTATTCAGTTCTGCCCCAGCTGTTCCGGGGGGTTGGCTTTTTTTTCCTTCTCCTCTTCTTCTTCTCCTCTTCTTCTTCTCCTCTTCTTCTTCTCCTCTTCTTTTTTGGTTTTTTTAACTTTTTGAGGCGAGGTAACTGAGCCAAATATCGCACTTTTTTGTAAGTGTCTTCTAACACAGAGCATAGAATGGAAATGGCAACATCAGAGGCTGAAGGATTTTAAGCCTCCTGTTACCTTCTCTGTGACTAGCCATCAAAATGGAACTCATCCATCATAAATAACTCTTCACAAATTACAATTAAAAAGAAAAAAAACCAACCCAAACAAGCTAGAAAATTCTATGGTGAACTTTTTGCAGGCTGTTCACAGAACAGCAGCAAAGCAGGAACCAGTAGAAGAGTGGACATTCCTCACATAGTCCTGCCAAAAAATTTGAGAAAGCTGAGGACCAGTCTGAATTGAAGGGGATCCCCATCTTTCTGGACAAACAGCAAATGTTCTGTAAGGATTAAATACTCATATTGAGGAAGTGGTTTTCATTTGACAGTAACAAATGTTACTTTGTCAATTGTAACTTAATTGTATAAATTGAAGTTTTCGGTTTCTGCAGGTGATATCATAGTTTAACCATTGACAGACATGGAGCCCTGGCATTTAAACTAGTTCAGCATGATTAATCCCTCAGGGAAGGCTTCAGCTAAATAACTTCACCTTCCAAGAGCAGCAGCATATTCTTCAGAAGGGGAAAAATGAGTAAAGACAGCCTTCAGGGTTCTTAAAAGATATAAAAAATGAAAATCAGACAGTGCATGCAGAGCTTGTAAAAATACAATCTGATTAATATCAAGATGACTGAGGCTAAAATAAAAAGGAATCTGACTGTGGTTGTAAGCTTAAACGTGAGAAAACATTTGCTCTAAAGCAAATTTCTTAGAATGGTCAGGTTCATACTGGGTTTCTGTTGTTAATGATTTACAAATTAATCCGTTCCTATTTGGCATCCTTTACTTGACTATTGCAGCAATTAACTAATTATTATTAAAGATAAAAGGACTCATGAAGTCTTTTTCCATATCAACCTTATTTTGTACAATACCTTCATAAGTACCAAGATATTAATCATCAGAAATAAATATAAGAATAAAAACATTAAAAAATGTGAGACTGAAGTAAAAGATACAATAACAAAGTCAAATACTTTGAAAAGTTAATAGCAAGTTATAGTAACCATCAATTTGCTTAATATTTGTAATTATTTTTGTTACTCTCTACAGGATAGAATTCTTCAGGTCTAAGAGGCTCTCAAAGTTCCCTGCTTTAAAGCTCCCCATGATTTTTAGCAGAAAAAATTACGTCAGACTTGTGAAGTGACTTTTCTCTGTCCTTGAAATTCCACTCAGTTTTCACCAGATGTTAAAAATTGCCCTTTGCATTTTCTCACGTGCATTTCTTCCTACTGTACAATTTTTGGTAAAAAAGGCCCAGAAGAGGAAGTAGAGTACAAAAGCCATGAAAGGTTGAATTAGTATTACTACAGCTTATGTCAGAGCATGTGATGGAACAAAACCAGAAGAGAAAGAAAAGAACATATGATGATGAAATCTCACCCTGCTTGGGTACTACAAGCAGAAATCAGATTGAGCTTTTCCCCCATACTCTTCCTTGTTAGACTCAAAATTCATCAAGTAAAGCCTTAGGGAGCTGGAGCAAGTCCATTCACCCAGGGAAAGAGACAAACAGTCCAGGCACTCTGTGTCTGTTGGGGTTCTAGCTTCTCTCTCCAGGCACTAGAGACAGACACTGCCAGGCTGGGTGTGAAAGAGAAAAGAAAAGGATCATTTTCCTTAGCCTCACCCAAACCCCACCCTAATACTAAGTGATGTCTCTTGCCTCTGGAATACAAAGTTCTCCATCTCTGCCAACACATGTAGGCAACTGAGAATACAGCAGTCTAGGTGTCAGTACTGGATCTGCAAGGCTAAGTCTGTGCTAACAGAGCCCACTGAGTTACTGCTGTAAAATACGAGGTTTGATTGCTTATACCCCCTTAGATTTTCCTATTCTTCTCACAATTTTTCATGGAATACGTACCTTTTCTGGTGTGCAGAATGAATGTGAAGGAGGGTGCCATGAGGATGCATAGAGAACCTTACAGCTTAGATTTCTTACCCATCTTTGGCTCCTGAAAAGGGTTGAAGGGGCATGCACAATCTTTTTGTTCACAATTTATTGATCAAATCAGGAACCACAGTATATTACAAATTATAAAGTATAACTCTGTTTCCAAAGGAAATAGGGTGTTTCTCTAGTCAGGATTACAGTATTTTACACCTACTAGTAGAAACTGCTACCGAAGTGCTAATGTTAACCCCAGTGCTAGGATCACCTGAATAAATGTATTAATGGATAAAATACCTACAGCTGCTCTATTGCTCAGGCTCACACTGGCTAGTACAGCCTACAAAACACCAGTGGGGAGATTTCCTAGTGACTCATCTTGCTTGTCTAAGGTGACACAGTGAATCACATGCAGGTGCTTTTATTTGGTAATCTACAAACTTCTGCAAAAGTGTTAACCTTTAAATTTACAGCTGCTTAGTAGTTACACAGGTAGACTCATTACAACAAAAATAGTAACATTATTTAATAATATAGAGGATTGAAAACAAGGGGGCTTGTTCGGTGATGCTAGTAAATGTTAGTTTCAAATGTAAATGTTAGTATTTTAACACTGTAATACTTGGAAAGAAAACAAACATTAAAAATGTTTGTTATTTAAGTGCTCACATACTGTCTTGATGAATGGTTTTCATGTATAGCAATGGTTACAGTAATGAAAAGGTATTTATGTCTTTCCTTCCTGTTCTAAAAATATTTTTTTTCAAACACGGATTACAGCCATTATCATAATGCTTAAACAACTGATGTGCAGTGAAGAAAATGATAAATAATTACAGCAATTACATTATGATACAACACATCAAGTCCATATTGTCTAGGGCTTCAAATTACAAGTTACTGAACCATAAATAAGATTGGAAGACTTTATTTTTTTTTAATGGGAGTTTCCCTCTTCATAGTTCTGCTGCCAAATAGAAATAGTGATACTGAGCAAGTGTTCCACACTACATATATTAACATGAAAAAATCCTTGATACTATCAAATTGACAATGAGTTATCAGGTTTCAAGGGCCATTTGGTAAGATGGGAACCTATTTCCTTTATTGCCCACTCCTCTCTGACTTTCATTGGTCCTTAACTTGCATATTCAGTGAATCCCCAGTACTCGCGGGCTGTTGGGTCTGGTCCGCCTCCCGCGAGTTGTGAAATCCGCAAAAATAGCGAACCCAC
>WEKX01002688.1:115342-197881 GCA_013390025.1 Pitta sordida | reverse complement strand
GCTCTCCCTCCCCGGCGCCCGCGTCGGGTCCCGCCAGCCCCCGCTGCCGTGCGGGCCGGGACAGCCGCCTCTCGCGGGAGCGCACAAAGCCGGAGCCGCCCAGCAGGTAAGGAGCCGCCGCCGCCGAGGAGCTCTCTGCAGCTCGGGCGCGACTTTGAAACAGCCCGAGCTGTGCCTTGTGCTCGGCGTGTGCGATCGGCAGCGCTTGCATGGGGCTCGCTGTGCGCTGCGGGGAGCTATTACAGCTGCGCCGAGTACGCGCTGCTGTCTGCAAACTACGAAAATAGCTGAGCTTGGGTTACAAATACCGGCCGGTGACCTGCGGTAAACGAGCCTCGGACGGTCCGTCCAGTCTGTGAATTTCATCTGTTAGACACCCAGATAACGCGGCGTTTGTATACTCAAGAGATATTTGTAAATAGCGAGGAACGGGCAGGGCTCCGTGCTGGGCTGCTCATATTTACATCGCGGCATGCCCGTGTTTGCCTTCCCCCCGCCAGGGGTTTACCTTGCTCTTTGTTAGTTACAGTCAAGCCTAAACTGGTCGTTTGTCTTCAGCAAGTATGTAACTGTGACAAGTTCTGCAGAAAAGATCGCGGCGAGGCGGAGAAGGGTGACATCTGGTCTCGTTTCTGATGTGGCGAAGTCGATCAGTTGTTAAGATCTCAAACCAGCTCACTTTATTGGGGTGTATTTGGGAGAAGCGTTACATAATGTATGTGTGGTATGTAGATACAATGTGTGTTGGAGCTTTCCAATCGAGAATGTTTTATCTCTGATTTGCATAAAATAATCGTATGTTTCCATTATAAGCAACTCCTTGGCTGTTTGTAACTTTAACAAGGTGGGAACAAACAGTGACTGGTAAAAGGCTCAGACTCAATATGTTATCGCCCAAAATGTTTTCTGGGATTTTTGGCATTTAGCCTGAAACCATAGCTGAAAGAAATGCTTTTACAGGAAGCCAGTTCTTTTTTCTTTAAACTTTATTCAGATAACTGCTACAGGGTTTGGTTATTCTGAAAGCACTGTTACATGCTGCAGTTCTTCAGAGTCTGAAAAACATACATATAAAATGGCTCCCCCCAAATCACAAGTCACCACCTGCCAACCACCATATTATGAGAGGAGGTAGTCAGGTCTTTTTCAGGAGAGATGTGAGGGGAGGTAGTCCCAGCAGGGACTGCTCTCTGGCCCTCCGGCTAAGAATGTCCTATCAAATATGAGTGACAAAATACAGATTAAACAGCTTTTGGGCGTAGCCTCTGAGGCGTTTGTAGTTGACATCTAGTACTTGCTACATGGAGCAAGTATATAGAGCATCTGTTGATATTATAGTGATGGAAATAAGCTTTAGGCCCTGTTCTGTTATTGGCAGTAGTTGAACTCTTTTCGGTATCTTGAGAAGGCTGTGCCAGAGTTCCTTACAGGAGGAGGGCAATTGTGTGTATCTCATGGGTTGTGATACAAAAGTTGGGTGCTTTGCAAACTTAAGTTTTGAGGTGTAGTGCTTTGCAAACTTAAGTTTTGAGGTGTAGTCCAGCAGCTAAAAAGTACTGTGGCAGGGCTTGCAGCCATCAATTCTGTCACTTCATTTACATGCAAGAAGCTTGGAAATATGACTGTCTTGATGCATCCTCAGAGAATCTAGTGGTGCAGATCAAGGCCAGAGTGAGGGCTGCTGGACTGATCTATGTACTGAGCAAATTGAGCTTTCATGTGTTTATTATACTTAAAATTTTATATGTGCCTTTTAAATTTTTCTGTAAGAGTAGCAGAAGTAGCTTTAATGCAGTGTTGCTGAGGGGTAATTAGCAACCAACGTTAGTACTGGATTTTTTTTCCTGGTCATTCTTGTCCAGCAGAAGCCCATGAGTCAGTTATTGTACCTTAGGTATGTAATGGCCTTCTGTGAAATACATCTACTCTTGTGCACTTAGCAAATTGTTTTGGTCACCAGTGGCTCTTCCAATGATGGAAAAAGTATTATTTATATATAGAGTGATCCCTCAAATCCCATGGGGGGGGGGGCAGGGGGGAATGGGGCGGTTCCAGAAAGATGCCACAATAAGCAAAATCCACAAAACATGTTCAGTTAATACGGAAAAGACAGTAAAGATGTGAAAAAAACCTGCGATGTATTGAAGCCACAAATGGTGAACCATGAAGTAGCGAGGGATTACTGCATATAGTTGTGTACATAGTTCTGGTAACTCTATGGCTTCCTTTTTCTATATTTGCTTGGTACTGCTGCAGCCGAAGTGCTGCTCTTTATTCTGTTTGTCTTCATATTCAGTGAGGCTGTGTTTGCTTAATTGTTATTTAAGTACTTAATTTTAATCTGGATTTAAATTCAGCATAGATCGATGCAGTGTGAAAAATGTACACTTGAACTCCGGGTCCTCAGCTGGAAACAAATCCTTCTCTATTGCAAGGATTTGTCAGCAGAGGGAGGTTTATAAACTGCTAGTAGTATACAATAGGTTAAAAGTTTTCAGCAGGCAGCGCTGCTCAGTAGCATATAAGTCCTAGTCCGGCAAAGACCCACTGATATGCTTAAAGTCACATTCATGAATAGTGCTTTTAGAACCATGGAATTTCTTGTGTACATGTTTGTTATTATATATACTGTAAAAGTCTTTGCAAGAGCCAGGCTGTGATACTTAGTATGCAGTATATTTATGCATGTGTATCCAGCTCAATTACAAGATTTCAATAAAGGCTTCATTTTTATGCTGAACAGATGCCATAAAACTATTTTTATGTCTAAGTCCACTGCAAAGTACAGCCTGCCTTGGCCTATTATACTTTGTGGAGTTCCTCTGGAACAGATCCTAGTCTTTGAAAACAAACCATTACCATGTAGATGTTCCTCCTGTGAGAAGGGAGGATGTCTGTGTGTAAGATTCTCTGAAGTTTTATGTGGAAAAAATCTGATTGCATTTTTAAACTCTACTGGTTTTCTGTTCAGAGACTGTGAAAGCTGCCACTTCCATCATTAAAGTGTTAAAATATGTGTATTAAAAAGTAATAATTAAAAATTAGTTCCTGAGGGAACTGAGGTGGACTTGAGCTGAAGTCCAATGCTTGTGATAAAAATATGATTTTGGTCCCACTGGCTAACGCGTATCTTCTTGTGCCTAATGCAAGGGACCTCAAAACTCAGTGGGTGTTTTTAGCTCCCTCTGCTTGGACTGGATTCACTCCATGTCCAGAGCAAGTGTAGCCTGTCCCGTGGAGTGCCCATCTTCTGCTTAAAACCTTTTAGTTTGCTGTGCATGTAGAGCTGAAGAGGTCATCTATAAGGAGGCATGTCACATGCTCTGAAGGAATAGGGCTCCTCACAAATGTGGAGATAACCCCAGGAATAGGAACTCCAGTCCATGACTTTTCCCCTTTCCTATGGGCTGTAGGAGGGAATAAGGAGAACTCTGGAGCGTGAAAGAAATTAAGGACACAAGACTATGATGCAGCACAAAGTATGTAAAAAGAACATGCATGTTTGTTTTAAAATGTATTTTCAACCCTATCATGGCTGGCCTAGTAAGCAGTTATAGATGTTGTAGTCAGCTATATGTGAGCACCTTCTGAGAATACCTAAGGGATGTTAAACTTAGTCCTCATTAGACATAATTTAGCTAACATTAAGAAGTTTTTCTGACCAGAGGATTTTTCTGGAGTGTGTTCGGTGTATGTGTAACATGTTGGATGGGTGATGGCCTGGGAAGAAGAGATCATTGACTCCTCTGATGTCCTGTAGCTATCGCAACAGTCTTATTTTCTGCTCACACGAAGAGTTTAGGTACTGAGCTTTACTCAACACCAAGCATGTCTTTTGGAAAGTGAAACTCCTTTCAAATTGTCAATCCATGTGCCTGTCCTTATGACTAAGAATGCGCTTTTTTTTGTCAGTAACAATGTAAACCTTTAATTACCACGTGATGTGGAAACAACTCTGAAAATAGGGTGGTGAACATGTATGTTGGTGATCTAATAAACTAGATGAATGATGGTGTGCCAAAACTTGCTAATGATGCAAAAGTATTTGGATTAGGCAAGATTGAAGAAGACTGAGAAATTACAAAAGAATCAAAGAAAGTTGGGTAAAAGGGAAGCATAGCAGATGATGATGATAAATTCAAGAATATGCATTTTAGAAGGAGTAATCACATTACTTGTTCGTGTTACTGGATTGTAAATTAGCTATATTTATTAAGGTGGGGAGGACGATTTCAACAGTATTTTACTTGAACATGTGCACCTTCTTAATGCTTAGGGTTGAGCAGAAGAAAAATGCCACAGTTGTTTTGCAATTTTGTGTTAATGACACAGAGGATGTTATTAAACTGGTGCTAAAACTTACCTGGAATAATGAATTTGTGGTCTCCTGTCAGAGAAGCTCCTATGAAGTTGAAATGAAAATATTAGCGTATTTGTTATTAGCGAGTGGGTCAGTTAGAGGAGGTAGGATATATACGTGCAAAATAATGCTTGGCCATTACCCTTTGATACAATGACTTGTTACAGAGAGTAGGTTGAAAGGCAATGTATATAATACCCCTAAATCACCATTTTTTATGTATACCGCCAAAGGTGATCATATAAACCAAGAGCCCGGCAGGATAAGCAAGGTAAGTGAAGTGTTGTAGAGATGGGAGGAGCAGTCACAGCTACAACTGAAGGGACGTTAACTGTACTGCTCCAGGGTATAAATTAACCCTATCTGAGAGGGAGTAAGAAATTAGTCTTAGGACAGATCATGCTTTAAGTGTCTGCTGTGATATTTTCTATGTTTTCTTACAGGGCAAGCTGCCATTAGAAACAGGATATCAGACTGATTATTTGACCCACGATAGTAATTTAGATTCTATATTGCACCGTGAATGATGCAGATTTTAATTACATATTAATGCAGATGGAATTGAAACATTTATTTATTTAAATATGTTCAAGTTTCTTGGAAAGTTTATCTTGGACTTTAAGTCTTTAACATTAAAATTTGAAGTTTTAATTTACTGAGACATGCTCTGCTGTGGCCTGGGCTGACATAGAGAAGAAGAGGAGTGATGGTTAGTCTTCATTTAAAAGACAGAACACTGGCATCTGTAATTAATTAATGTGGTTATGATGATCAGTGATTTCTAGTATGTGTTCTACTGGACAAAGAATGTTTTGTAGTTTGGGTAGGTAATATAAATACATGTTTTTGATTTCTGTAACAGAATGGTAGTTGTGGCTGGCTGTGAGAATCCGAAGGACTAGTTTCTGGAGGTAGCTAGGTCTTCTGCAGCTTGGTGGGTCTTTCAAAGGAAATATTATCAAAGCAATAACGCACCAACACCATGGAATTCTTATATGTCTATAGGCAGCAAATGCTAGTTTGTTGCAAAAGAAAAAGTGTGGGGAAAAAGTTGGTTTAGTAGCAGGCATCATGATTGACCTGATAATCAAGACTTCATGTTAACATACCAGTGGATGTAGGTTATAACACAGTTAAGAATTGTCTCTAGAAATTTCAGAAAACTATGTTATGGCTTAAAGAATAAAAAGCCAGGTCTTGCACAACTTTTAGGTGGTCTAAGCAGCCAGAACGAGCTGTCTTACAGGCTTTCTGGCATCTATCTGCAAAGTGAAATGTGATTTTCTTACTTCCCTTAAAAAGCTGAAGCTGTGAAGGCAGCCTAGCACTGGTTTTTGAATTTAGAAAAGGTTTATGGAAAGGCCCTCATTTGTAACAATGCATAAAATTGGTGCCTTCTCTTGGGACTCCATCCTTTGAATTTTTTGCTTGATTTAAAGAGTATCTCTGTGAAGGACAAAGGGTAGAGCCATAGCTCAGGAAAAGTTGGCAGTGTAGGAGAAGCGTGAAGTTACCAGTAGTTGTTTTAACTTGTGTTTGTGAAATTCTTTCTTGTTTTTACAACTGAGAAAATAGTTTGCATTCCTAAGGTTTTTGAGATTAGCTCTTATCATGGAACTCCCTCTTTTTAGAGGAGGCATTCACTACCTTGTAGATAAAATGCCTTTAACTTTTTATTGATGATGACAATTAAGCTAGGTTTTTGGACAAGCCTGGGCAAAATCAGGGGACTTTGACAGAGATTCAACTAGTAGAAGCCAGATCCTATTTTTGCTGCCTATCGTTACCTGCCATTTTGATTTTGACTCCTTCCTGCAGGACTTTCATTTGTTCTTTCAGTGCAAAATTATCCTGTTGGTACTGGAAATCCTGCTTTTTCTGGGGATGTGGTATGTAATGCTTGTCTTGGGTGAGACAATGTGTAAAGGAATTTCTACATAAAACTTTGTGCCTATTGTTTACCAGGACAGAAGGAGAGGATAGGGAAGAGCAAAGTAGCCAGTAGCCTAATTTGTCTTGTGCTGAGATGTAGTGAAACTTCTGATGCCTTTAGGAGGAGCAGGCCTTGAAAGTACTTCCTCAAGTATCAAGAAGAGGGGTTTCCGAGGAAATCTGATTTCTCCCTTAAGAGCTTTCTATAATGTTGAACGTGAGCAGATGTCCATCAGGAGAAAGAACCCTGATGAGCTTTGGGGGTGATGGGAATTTATTTAAAAGGCCCTGGAAAGCAGACATCTGGAATGATAGTGATTTTTTTGTCGGTGGTGGTGTTGGGTTTTCGTTTTTGGCAACGCTGGTTTTAGGTTTTTGTTGTTGTTTTTTGGTTTTTTTTTTTCTCTTGGTTGGCATGCTTTGAGACCTACTGAGTAGGATTGAAGTGTTGTGAAGATTTAGTATGTTTAGGAAGATGCTTTGGTCAGCTTATCAGATAAAGAAGTCATCTGCTAGCTGAAGGGGATGGCTGATGCAGTCTGCTACTGATAGAAATATTGACAGACCTTCAGAGCTCTGGCAGGTTCAAAACAGAGAGTGGATAGGGCAAGTTTCTGCTTGTGAATAATACAACTCATGTAGACATTTTTGAGTAAAGGTCCTGTGACTCGATCCACCTTTGCCAAGATTGTGTTGTGGGAATCTGTGAGAGCAGAGAAGACTAAGTTACACTGTTGATACGCATGTACTGCTGCTTCCCGCTTTGTAATGGTTCTTTTTGAGAACAGAGAAAGGCAATGATGGGGATGTTTTTGCAAGTTGTCTTCCATGTGTCCATGTTCCCCTTCATAGCTTGTCCCCCAAGAATGCATTTGTTCATAGTTGGAAATCTTGTTTATAAAACAGAACTAAAATATTGCAGGAGAGCATTATTGAATTTGCATTTTGCATCCAAATGGTTAAGTATGTTCATTGCTGGCAATTTCATTTCCATTTTTTATTTATATTTCTTTCTGACAAGCAACAAATAAAAGCTGCCATTGAAGGAGGAAATTTATTTTTAGTTTTTGCATATTCTAGGGGTTTTGCTATGAAGTTTGGTGTTTCTACTACTTGATGTTATGTAGGAAGTATTTAAAAATACAGTGCTGTATATGGAGAGATGGATTTCAGTTAAATAATTATTAACTGAAATTATTAAAATATGTGTCTTGAAGTATAGTCTAAGGAGGAGGAGAAGAAATAGTTTGGCATAATAGGAAAGTTGGGGGAAGCTGGCTTGTATATAAGGGTTATAGTTTATTTGGTCATAGCCTGCCCATCCTCTGTAGCTGGCTCATTCCTTGGAAGTTTTTTCTGGTTTTTCTGCATTTGATTGGTGAATTGTCATAAACAGGTGCATTTAAATATGCAAACTCAGAAATGCACATTTCCTGGACATTTAGGTTCAGTAATGAAGAGACACTTGATTCAGAAGAGAATTACTGATACTGCCTGACTTTATGAAGCCATGAGTGTTTCCATGGATGCAGAATGGAGAGAAGCACCTTTAAGGAGAATGCAGTGGCTTGTTGTATGACATCTTCTCTACTTGCTATGTTCTTATAGGTTGGACTTGATGATCTCTAAGGTCTTTTCCAACCTTACTGATTCTGTGATTCTTTTTGCTCTAGCTTCTGTTCTTTGTTGTTAGTGTAGGAACTTAAAACTGTTGGTCAGAGTCCAGCTCTGAGTTTTTGTATTATGTGTTACATATGCGTAAATTTTCACTGCAGAAAGGATGAATGAGTAAGTGGATAGGACGAACTTTCAAAAACCTTTAAACCTTGTGTAAGAATGTTAGGTATTTCTTCTGATGTACATACTGGTGTATCCAGAGTAAGATGTAAGACATGTAGTCTTACAGTTTTCCTAGAACCTGACCTAGGTATGAAGGCTGTGACCCATGCCGTAATTAATTTGTCAAAATATCTGAAAAGGGCTGGGTGCGTGTTGGAGACAATTAGTCATTTTGTCCTATCAGTCAGTAATGTCAGCTTTGGTTGATGTTATATAAGGTTTCTTTCCTACTTTCGTATTTTCAGCTTGTGTTACTGTTGAAGTTTGTTAACATGTAGCTTAACTTTCACCTTAGTTTTATGTGTTCAGTTTCCTTGACAATTCCCATTAACTCTCTGCATAGAGCTGTGAAATTTTGCACTTCCTTTCCCCCCACCCAGCAATCCACTGAAACAGTCTGGACCAGCTGCACTGTGAGCTTGTGGTAATACAGTTCCACACAAGTAAATCTGCCAATGAAGGGGACATTGAGCTAACTTTAGGTAACACTCTCCACTGTAAAATGCTACTTAATTTTGCTTTCTCTGCTCTCTTTATTAGTGTGGATTTATAAAGTAATTTATTTTTTTACTTGGGATGGAATCTCAGCAAATGCATTTGTCAGTCTCTTCATGTTGCATATTTCAATTAATGAGAGCGGCAGAAGATAGGACAATGACAGGGAAGGATATCCTCCATTATTCCAACGTTTTGTTAGGATGGAAAAACGGGCTTTTGCATGTTTATCTTAAGAAGGCTTTTTGCCACAACCTGAGAGCACTGTGGCTACAGTTTTGAAAGCAGAACATGTTAGTTTTGTTGAGTACCTTTTACAAAGGCTATATTATTTGAAGGAAAATAGAATAACATTTAAAACTTTCATGTTGAAGAAGACCATTAGGTAACACAGTCAATAAAATAATTCTGTAAGATTAAGGCAGACTCTAGATTGCTTATTAGGAAAACCTTCCCAATAGTAAGCTCAATGATTTATTGCATTAATCTCTCAGGACTAGCTTTGTCGTGGAAATCATGTTAAAATAATACTAGATGGTCCACTAGAACAGCATTCACTGGAGGGTCTGAGTCTCTGTCAGGAAAATGTACAAGGTTCTGGATTCATAATCAGATAGGTCTCTTTAATTTTTTACATTGAAAGCATGGGATGTTAGCTCCAGAAACAGTTTTCTGCAGTTCCATTAAGGATGCAGATAAGGTGGGTTACTGAACTTGGGAAAAATTCAAGGGGTTTTTTGTTGTTTTGGAGGTTTTTTGGTTTTCGGGATTTTTTTGATTAGGCATTTAAACACTGTGGAGTGTTCGGTTTGGTTTTTTTAGAAAAGGATCTGGTAAAACAATAGTATTATAAAACCAGTCCAGAGGTGTTTAAGTAAATGGTTTTTATAGTGTAGTGTTTTGGGGCCTTCATGAACAAAGTGATCTCCTTTTCAATATAAATTTCATACTTTCATTCCTGTACTTTGTTGCAGACTTCATTTGCTTTATCCCAAGGTATTTGACAGGCTATATATTCATTCACCCATGTACGTTCCTGCCCCACCTATGGCTGTCTTGAGGTGTGATGCCCAAGATGATTTCATGTTGGCCACACTGAGTGCTTTTGCACGAGGTTCTATCAGGCATCCTTAGACCTGCTCTTTACAACATGGTCTAAGCAAGGTGGTAAATGCATCTTATGGGGAAACAGTGTGGAGGAACACTTTGGGTGGTGACTTAAATGTAGATTTCCCCCACTGCTGCCTCGGTGAAGTTGTTTTCCTGGCATGTGTAGGGATCTTTGTGTACAGAGGTCTAACCTAAAAGAATTTAATCATCATAACAAACTGGTGGTGCTGGGTATCAGGTGCTGACTAAAACAGAAGGGACTGCACCAAACAGTGCAGAATCTCTCCTGGATAGTGATGTCAGTGATGAGTGTTTTATCAAGTCTTAATGCAGTAATTCTGTTAAAATTACTTAAAAGTAATGTTAAAAGTAATTCCGTTAAACCTGTTAGAAAAAGAGATTGAGGAGAGCTTGAAATGTTTTGCATTTTTGGTTAGTTTTGTTTTTAAATATAATATGTATCTCATCCCATAATGGTAGAGAAATATAGGAAAGGTAAATGAAGTTTACAAAACATCAGAAGTATATGGCTTTTAAGAATATTTCCGTCAGCTGATGAAAATCATTAATCCATAGTCTCCCAAATGTGATGCTCTTTATTACAGGCTATGTACAATTGCATCATGTGGTACCTATCACCACAGCCACTGTCGCATTGTGCATTGGATAAGTGATGTAAGCTTACATGGCTGTAAGCTTTACCTCTGCAGTTTGTCTCACTCAGGAATTAAAAACCTTAGACAGTGAAAAGTTCCCTTTATTTTTAGGAGAATTTGAAATACTGGAAACAATTATGGTATTTTTATTGTAGTATTTGTCTGTATATGTCTTTAAAGGCTATGTGTCAAATCTTTCATATTATGTTTTCAGTAATTTGTATACTTTCAGGTATTAAAATCCACTTTAGTACAGTGGTGAGTATCCTGCCTGTAATGCAGGAGACCAGGGGTTCGGTTCCCGCCAAGGAGTCTGTGCTGCCATTTAAGAGTCGGACTTGATGATCTTTGTGGGTCCCTTCCAACTGAGAATATTCTGTAATTCTGTGATCTTCTTGACTTAAGAAATATGGCAATGAATGGTGATTCTGATGATCTGGTAAATTGTAAACAGAAGACATTATCGAGTGTGTGGAAGCATGTGTACTAAGTTTGTTCATACAGAGATACATTAGCTCATGAACTGAGAGAACTTTACAAGGACAGACTGCAAGGTCAGAGGAAACTAAAAACAAAAGAATGCCTGATTGCCACGTCTGCTGAGGCTGAACACTGATTATACTATCATTGTCCTGCCAAGATCATGATGATGACAACTGTCTTATGTCCTTTGGACAGGCAGAATTATAGAATATCTTGTGTTGGAAAGGACCAACAAGGATCATAGAGTCAAACTCCTGACACTGTACAGGATGACCCCAGAAATTGCAGCATGCACCTAAAAATGTTGTCCAAACACTTTCTGAATGCTGTCAGTCTTTGTGGATTGCAAGGCAAGGGTAACTGAGACACATTTTGCATCCTTATGTTACATGCTAGGAGAGCGGAAAATTGCAACTCAGTTATTCAAGACTGTAGTAAATCTAGTTAATACCTCATACTTCTGACACATCCGTCAATGTGGTATCGTAGTTATTTACCTTGGCACTGTAAGCTCCAAGCAGGAAGTCCAGCCCGTGAGCACCGCATCTTAAAACCTCCCGCGTATGTTTGTCAGCCCTGCTGCCACCAGCACAACTGACAGCCCTGCTTACCAAACCAGAGTGTTCATATGAACAGAGCTTGCAGGATCAGAACATCAGTTTGTACCAGGAAATTGCATATCCAAAAGTGAGTATGTGAAAGGAGTCAGTAACTCTTGACAGTTGTTTGCAAAGTGTGTTCTGTTGGAAGATTACAGTTATACTTCGTCATTTGCGAGGAACGGGTCAGGCCACGGGCCTCGCAAAAAGCCAAACTCGCAAAGAAGTGCAGGTCATTAATATGCATGCAGGCCATGCCCATTGCCCCACCCCACCCCCCGGCACTCCGGAATGCTGGGGACACTTTTCACACACCTGCTTCTCTCCTTGAACTCTCAGCACAGGGGAGCAAAGAGAACCGTTTATGAGCCCCCTCTGACTCAAGAGACACCCCCCACCCCCCCCCGGAGAATCTGTTGGCTTCTCCGGGCTGCTGCGACCGTGCTCCCACAGCCCAAACCCCATACTGCTGCTCCCCGACCCCAGTGCACGTGCCCACGGCATCTCGGCCCATCAGGGCTGCCGCGGGGCCGGGCCTGCCACAGGGCTCTAGATGCCAGGCTGAGCTGGAGAAACCATGCGCCCTCCCAGTGTGCCCTCCCCGGGGGGCTGGGCCCGTCCTGCCTCACAGGGACAGCCGGCACCGCCCCTTGGCAAAGCAGAGGCACAGCGCATGCGTCGGCTGGGGAAACTTGCAGATCCATGAATCTGGACTGCGAGAAAACGTCCTCGCAAATGAGTGGGGTCATAATGGAGAGGTCGAAATGCACTGGGGATTCACTGTATTACTTGCAAAGTCAGGTATTGTGAATTTTATCTTAAAAAGTTGCAGCGGTAAGACTGATGTGCTTAACACAATTTCCTTTAGCACACCTTTTAGCTAGGTCTGGGAATAAGTAAATGCTTGAAATAATCTCTGGTTTTGTCATCTCTTTAGTAGTGTGCTTGCTTCCCGTATTGTGAAAGTTATCATTAGATTAGCCGTGGTTAAGCTTCCTGTCTCACCAGGTTTTTTTCCATTATTTTTACAATCTGTTACAGGAGGTACCAATATGTATCATGTTTGTGTAATAAAGGTTTCACTTAAATTATGTGTTGGTTTTTTTCCTGTTGTGCTTTTTAAAGATTTTTCTCTCCATTTTCCTTACTTTTTCTGAAATATCTTTTCAACTCTGATGCTTTTGCAGACTTCTGTTTTAATGGTGAATGCTATTGTAGTAACACGCAGGGCAGGAAGGCATAATGCTACCTTTTTTCTGCCACTGGTGTGCTTTAATAAATTGTACAAAACCCTCAACAACCTCAACAACAGTGATAAAGAAGTTTATGACTTCTTATTCTTGCTCAATGAAGTACCTCAGGTGTGGTATATATGCTGTAGGAACAGTGTCCTTCACTGTGCTAGAGACCGAGGACTAGTCTAAGAAGTCCTCAGCATGTAGCATCATGTTGTGAGTGCTTTAGCTGCTTACTTTCAGCTTGTAAGATGTCTGTGTGTCAGGAAGAGGGGAAAAATATCAGTGTGATAGCTCAGGTTGGACAATAAAAGTGATGTGAACTTTGTTGTTTACCTGCTCTAATCAAGTGCTCTGCCACTTGCCTTGGCCTCCTGTGGGGAAAGTGCTGTTATTTTGTAGATGACGCTACCACTGTGAACTCTGGCTGAGAAAATAAGTCAGTAAGATGCACAGTGTCATCTTTGGCTCATTGAGAGTAGAAATTCAAAACATAATTCTGGAAATATGTAACTTTTAGAATATTTTCTTATCATTAAGCATGGAAACTGGATACTCAAAATACTTCAAAATAATCGACATTGTGGATTTCGTATATGCTCATTTACTTATCAAAGCAAAAGGTAAATCTAGACTTAAGGTTTTAAAGCAAAAAGGGGAGCTGAATTTTCAGAACAGTGAGATGGAACCTTTCCAGAACAGGCCCACCTTTGCTAGGCTGTGGACAAATTGCATACCCTGCTTGACCTCTGTGTTTCCCATGGGGTTACATCTCATTTAGCACTAATAGGTATCCTTGGCTTGCTAGGGTGTGTGTTTGCCTCTAATGTTGGTGACATGTCACCTTTCAGTCTAAGTGAAGACTGCATCTCTTTAGGCTTCTCTTTAGGTTTTACACTTCTCATTAAACTTTCTTTTGGCTTCACAAATGTAGCTGCTGTCTTACTAACTGGTGTTTCCTTGTAGTTTTTGTACAATTCTTGTGTTATTACCATAGAATATACATTGGCTTATTTTCTGTTCTTTTACGTTCTAAATGTAATATTGAATTCGAGAGTTATTAGGATAATACTCAGATTTATTTTTTTCGTGTTTTAGTTTTTGGGATGCTATCTAGTTTCTTTTTTCATTGCATGTTAATTTTTCCCCAAAATGTTTCATAACAGTTTCTTTCTCTGTTGCTTCATTTATTGTATCATCTAGACTGTTTCTAACCATGCACCTGTGGTAGAGTTGAATGGGAGAGTTTTCCCCAATTTGACATCAGTATTCATGTTAATCCACTAACCCAAGTCTCTTGTTTTCACAAGTATGGCAATGGTGCCGTGGTATAAAATCTTGATCTTGCTTCATAATGACACTACTTCTTTGTAGTTACTACCTGTCATTTAATTTATTGGCTTCTAAGAGCTATGTGTTATTTTAGTAAGTGACATGTTTATATTTTGAATTTTTAGCCTATGACTGCAGAAATGAGTAGCCCCTTCCTTTCCCTTGAAAGATAGTTTCGGGCTCATCCTAATTGGTTGCCTCACTCATTTGCTGATGTTGTGCTCTTCATATGAGTGTCATTGTCTTGATGGTAATTAAACAAAAACCCAATTAAGTCTGCTGCTATACTGGGGAAGCAGCTTGCCAGAATTTGACAGTAGAACAAAGGACATTTCATTGACCAATTTCTTCAGAAGAAGATGTCTCAGTGGAGGTCTGTAAAGCAGCACATGTGATTTTAGGCATTTACAAGCTATCATTTTAAAATTATTTTAAATCTGTGGCTGAGCCTTCTGCTCTGCTTCAAAGATGTGACTCAGAATGCTACTTGTGCTGGAGAGCTAATTTCAATCAACCAACAATGTGAAAACCCTCTTGAAACATCATGTTTCCAAAGCAGGCAAAGTGAGAGTAAGTAATCTCTTAGCCTCTTGAAATATTTCAACACAGGGTTTATGATAAGATGACAGGATTAAAAATTTTCTTTTTTATCCAAAATATAAGCCTGTAAATCCCACTTTACTGAAGCCATTGTTATTGCTCTTAATATTTTTGTTTCAGAAGCTCTAAATTGGAAGAGTCACTTTAGAGCTGGGAAAAAAAAGAATGAATTAGAACAATGTTTTTTCTAAACTGAGCCTTGCAAGGCTGATGGGATTCATTCTGCTGAGTAAAGTGATTTGAGAAAGGAGAGGGATCACACAAGATGAAGAGAAAAATGACTCAGAATGGTCTGCTTCAGCAGGACTCTAGGATAGTTACCAAAACCCCACTGCCTTATTGCACGAAAACTTGTAAAATGTATGAAGAGGGAGTTTCAGTTAAGTCTCCAGCTTTCTCTTTCTTTTACCATTAACTTTTTTATTTCAGTACCACAGTTCAGTATATTGAGACCAAGGCAATAACTGTCAACAGTTCAGAGTATGTGTGTACATTATTATGCTTGATTTCCACCGAGCCATAAACACTCCTTGTCTTTCGCTTTTTACTAGCTATTGGCTTGGCTATTCCTTGTGGACAGGAAAGCTGTGTTTAATGCTTTGTAAAGTGGCCATCAGTTCCTTGCCTTTATCTCTATTCAGCATAAATTATTTTCGGCAAGGCCACAGAAGTGTTCTGGCCAAGATTTGCAGGTGCCCCTTGTGGAGAGCTATTTCAGGATAAAGGCTTAATCTTACTATTTCTTTCCTCCCCTTCCCTCTATTTTCTTCTCTCCTTGAAGAATACTAATCCTAAATGATAGGAGCTGATGGCTGGTCTCTTTCCTCTTCCAGGGCTTGCTTCTGTTGTTGTTTCATTGTCATTTTCAGAATTAACCCTCAACTGGATACGCTGAAGCAAATTCTTTTACCGTAAACTTGGAAACTTGGTGTGTGCTGCCGTTGCAATGTTTCTAAAGGGAAATTCATCCCCTAATTATCAAATTAGATGCACATTCTGGTTCTTTGGCATGGCTTTACTTCTGCCCATCTGTTAGGTTGGCACTCTGCCCTCTTAGAAAGTGGCCGAGCAGTTTCAGCTGAGCAGAGGAGCCAACCAAAGATGGGTTAAGAGAGGCGGCCCGCAGAACACTTTATGTTCAATTCCCTTTGCCAAAAGCTCTTCCTGTTTGCAAACAATGTCAGCTTAAGCCCATATGCTTCATTACATGGGATGACATCTGCGGAGACAGATGCAGGGATGGCAATACAAATGACATTTGATAAGGAAGGGCATATGTTATGAAACCAGACACTGCTATGAGTTTAAGACCCTCTCTGTGCTGTATGTGAATATATATTGATTGCTTCTGCATTTTGGTGTGTGAGTGCATTCATCAGTGAAGGTTGGCCTTCGAAGTGCATCAATGTTCAAGATTTTTGCTAAGTGTAACTGCAGTTTTGTAATTCGGTTTTTATGTGTTGTTAGCCTAGGTCAATATTTTGCTTCAGTACTCTTTGAATAGTAATGTGCATCAAAGGTTCGCTAGTTTGCGCCATGTAAGGGCACACATTTGGATAATGCCAGTGAAAGAGGAGCCTGTTGTAGCAGAGGATTCTACTCTGAACTGTCTTTCTGAAGGTTTTCGGTGTTACCTTCCGAAACATCCTCTGTGAAATCCTTTTCAGCCTTTAGAAATACATTATTTGGATGTGAATTTTACATGTCTGGGTAGAAGAGGTGTAAACCCCCTTTTTTTTTTGAAGCAGTCTCTTTTCCCCTTTGCTAGCTTTGGCTGCTTTTTTACCAGAGGTCATCTTTGTAACTACAGTTACCCTTCAAATACCTCTCCTTTTAACACACTTTTTGTGTTTTACAAATTGCTAGGGCAGATGGAAAAACCCCCAAGTTTGTTAGATAGACTTCACATAATCCATTTTAACAATTTGAAGAAAAGCTTTATAGTGAGTAAACGTATTCTATTGGTTTAGAACACAAGTAAAAAAAAAAAAGGTGAAATATTTGGAATATAGGCCTTACTTACATTCTATTTTTAGTGTTTGTTTGGAAACGCACTTTAAAGAAGATGAATGGGTACTGGAAAAGGGAATTTCTCCATTACAAAATAAAAATATCTTACACATGTTTTTCAAATCCATTTAATGGACGTAATTGTTGTTTACAAACCTCAGAATGCTTTTGTCTGTTTTTTCAGGCTTTTATTGGAAAATATCTGCGTGATGTATTTATACATTTAGATATACATATATAACTGTAATGAATAACTGTAGATGAGTTAATTTTTCATTCATTGGAATTTATTTTTAGAGCATTTCCTGGAGTGATGACACTCTTTCCTTATTAGTTTAAGGACAATGTTATATTTGCTAGCTAAAAGACCTCCAAATGTATATATAGCTGTTAAAGGCTTGGACCGAATGTGGTTTGTTGAATTTGCCGTGTTGTCATGGGGAAACCAATCTGGAGGAAGAGGATTTCCTTAATCATAGTGGTGCAGTCACTTTCTCTGCCCAGCTTTTTTTCTGCCCTTACAGAAGGATAATTTCGCTTTCAGTTTGGATTAGGAAAACAAGTTCTCCAAAGCATTGTTGGTTTCTCTGATTGGTTGGGGTTATTAAGAAACTTTGAGCAACTCATCTTCACCTCTTATACATACTTCTTGGCTGTTTTATCTGTAACAAAAGGATAATAGTAATGATGATGATAATAATACCTGGTTTTTATTCTTCTCCTCCCCTGAATCCTGCAAAGTACCTTTTTTCTGTGTACTCTAAAATATTACTCAAGTTAGACCAATTAATTCTTTCCTTAAAGTGCTACCATCCAAAAAGTGCAAATAAACACTGCCCTGTTTTATTTCAAAACTGGTTTAGTAACTGCAAACTGCAATTTCTGATAGCTGTATACTAGGTGAAGGTTAAGTGCAAGCTAAAAGGATTAAATTGTAGAGACTGAGATGGGTATTGGCATTTCTTCTCTCACTGTATTAAACTACTAAAAATGCACCTTTCTTTAGAAGGTGCATTTTTATATTACATTGCATGGATTTTGAAGAAACAGTGTTTCTAGTTTATTTAATGACAGTGGGTTTTATATTGTTCGCAGAAAATGTGGTCCTATTTTGCAGGCGGTTGAGGATACCCTTTTAATGCTTGTGTAAATTCTTTTTGGTACAAAAAGCCTAGCTTAAATCTGCAGTGCTTTGTTATCAATTAATCTCTCTGCATGCACATCTACATGTAATTTTTCCCATTGAAGGATCAAAACCATCTTATTTGTTTGGTTACATGATGAATTGCATTGAATTATTGCCCATGCAATTGCCAGAGGAAATGGCCTCAGGCTGGACCAGGGGAAGTTCAGGTTGGACATCAGGAAGAATTTCTGCACTGAAAGGTTGGTTAAGCATCAGAATGGGCAGCCCAGGGAAATGGTGGAGTTGTCATCGCTGGAAGTGTTCAAGGAGTAACTGGACATGGCACTTAGGTGCTATGGTTTAATTGACATGATGGTGTTCAGTCGAAGGTTGGACGTGATGATCTTGGAGGTAATTTCCAATCTTAACAATCTTGTTATTCTAAGAGATCTGCTATGCACAAGGTACTTTAACAATGGGAATCTTCTAATGGGAATGGCTCTTCTTACCTCCTTGTGTTGCTGCTAAGTGTTTTCAGTGTTGATATTTTTTTTGCAAGCACTGATATTCTGCCAGCTGTGGGATCAGGCTCTCCAGTCCAAGCCAGCCCTGTAGGCTGTTTGTTACAATTTTAGGATCAACACACTGAGAATTCTGAGGAAATCCTTTGCCTGGTGCTACTAGCCCAGAAGCTGCACGAAACTAAGAGCTCTAGTCTAACACACTGGAGAAATGGTTTTGATTTACAAGAACTCTCCTGTCAGTGCTTATCAGAGAATTTAGATGTTACGAACTTCCTTAGATTGACCATCTCCAGTAGTGATGATTTGTTTTGAAAAGCGTGTTTTGGTCGCTCCTCGGGAACAATAGTGGCAGCTATCTCAAAAGGAGGGGTTGGCCAATTCTGAGATGCCATCTAGACCAATTTGAAGATCAAAACAATTATTTTTTTTGAGAAATGTTGAAAGGAGTTCCAAACCTCAAGGCTGCCACATTTTGCTAACCAGATGCTCCGTGAGTGCTGAATACATTGACATCTACCAGTGAGTAAAAAAAAACTATGAGGTATATAGCTTGGTACTGTTGTGAAATGTGTTAAATTAAAATGCTAGCTCTACTGCCAATAGGTAGCACCAATTAATTATTTTTTAATTGAATAATGATGGTGCCTGCATTGTAGTGGCTGAAGAACTGAACTATCAGAAAACTGAACTATCAGAAAAAAAGAGACTTTCAAATAATCTTGGAAATTCCATTCCATTAATTACTTTTTTACAGAGATAACTTGCAACTTAGCTCATGGTTGTTACAAGATTGAGTGGTTATGGCAGTGCATATCTCTTCTAATGATATTAATCCCAAACATGATAACTAATGATATTAATCTTCTGATGCGCTCTGATTCACTACTGTGATCATTTGTGCGCAGTGCTTTGGGGAGAAAAAATGTCAGGAGCTAGATGGTTACTTGAGGAACATGGCAGTTAAACACCTGACATCTGGTGAGTCACCCTCCAAATATGTGTTATTGAATGCTGGTTAACTAAGTGATTGCAGCAGTTGATTAAGACCAAATGTCCCTGAAATGTGAAACGCTATATTTTTAAAGGTAGTAAAAAACTATACTGTAAACACCCATAATTTACAGACTTGACTACAGTATAATTGTCTTCAAACCCCTCCCAGTTGTTCTCGGGAACAGAGTTGTGCATTAAGTGTTTGGTGTTGCCTAGCAAGTATTTATAACATTTCTAATGCAGTTTGTAAATGTTATTCTTAATTGTTTTCTGATGATAATGATGCTCAAGGGGAATTGCTACACCTGGTTGTTTTGTGGTTGATTCTATTTTAATGAAGCAACCTGTTTGTTTAGAAGTTTCCATGCCACCTTGACTTAAAACTCTGTCCAGGCTCTGATTGTAAGAGCAAAATGCAAATGTTGAAACAACATTTTTTCACGCTCCATGTGTTTAGTAAGACAAAAAAAAAGGTTCAGTCTTCTGGTACAGACACTAAGCAGGTAAGATATTGCCCCAAATCATGGTGAAATGTATTCTGTAATGTGCAGGTGTTGGGAGCATGCAGGGTTGGGCCTGAAGAAGCTTTGAGCTATGTGATGCAAGAGCTAAAGGCAGAGGTTGTTCATCACAAAGATTCATTTAGCACTGTCAAGTTTTCAGGGAGAACAGACTATTACCTAGTAAGTCTCAAACGGCATTGTTAATAATGAATAATTTCAAAATGTGATTATGGTTGTAGTGCTGCAGGATATTGGTTGGGCCTGAGCATGGACCAACAGGCTTGTTGGCGAGGCAGAATGCCACCTCACCTTCTGCAGCTGTATTGTCACTGGCCATTAGTTGTACAAGCAGCAGGTTATTCAAGTGCTTAAATATAGTTTGAGGAGCTTAATAGTAAATAGCTATTTGAACGGTTGATGTGTCTAATGTGATACTTAAGCCAAGATTTACTGTTGCAAAAGTTGTCTGAGCAGGCAGTAATGATACTATGGATTAAAAAAAATCAATGAAAATACAAATAATTAAATTTTGTGCTGGATTGACTAGCAGTAACTTGTTGCTGGAATGCAAAACAGTAGTCCAAAATTAGTTACGTGTTTATAGATGGATTATTGAAATGATGAAGCTATTTGGAATGTGGGGTTTTGAAACAACTAAACCAGGGCAGTGCTTATGTTTTGATAGTTTTGTAGATGCTCTTGTATCTTTGGAAGGGGTTATGACTATTGTTTCTGGTATTGTACATACTTAGTGCACAAGCTTTTAGTAAATTACCATTGTCAGACTTGCCTCTTGTTAAACAAACATAGATTGAAACAGATTCCATGCTGTGAAAACAACCACATGTGAGCCAACTTCTTTGTGCGTGTGGGTTATGTATCATTTCCCCACAGGAATTAACAACATACCTTGAACTCCACTTTTTAATTTGATTGAAAGAGAGAGCCTTGCACACAGAAGGATAAAAACTCTTGGTCTCTAATCTCTTAATATCCGTAAAATGCTTGAATGTTTAGCTTTGATAATATATGAAACAGATCTGGTGGTCCATAACATTTCTGATGGGGATTCCCTTTTTTTGCAGGAAAAAAAAATAAAAAATCAAAGCAGACATAAAACAATGTATGATAGATAGGTTGGTGTTAGTGAGACTTGGCCCTCAAGCATGAAGAAATTCCATACCTCTAACTCTCCCTTCTAATATGTTAGTAGAAAGTCATTTTGGTGGCCTAATGATTCCTTTGTCGATGTCACGTAGTTTTCTTGCCATTGGGATCATCGTGTGCTTTGTGGACTTCTGTATTAGACTTTTTGCTGCCAGAGAAGAGACTGTATCGAGGAATAATGACAAGAAATGGAACTTGTTGGCTTACAATAGAGCTTCTGAAAAATATGTGGAGATACCCTTATGCTTGGGGTCAGGAACTGGTTGAGATTTAAAATTGGGTGACTGAAATGAGAAGGTGCACATAGTAGTCCCAGCTCTAACACAGTTGTTACAGTTAAACAGCTTTAAAGAAATAGTCTATGCAAGGGAGAGGAAGTTTTCTCAACTTGTTTTCTAATATGTATAAATATTATTATCAAATGATGATAGTTTTCAGGATCCTGCAGGATCCAAAATGGAACTTACTTCCCCCCTACATTTCTCCAGGGTAGCAGGAGAGAAGTGAGTCCTAGTTTTGGCACGTACTTATAGGTGAGGCGATCTACAAACATGTTGTAACTACTCTGCTATAATTAGACCTCGTACAAGGAGGTTCATCTTCTGGTTTTTAAGTCTCTAGGGCTGGAAGAATGTTTTGGATTTTTTTTTTTTTTTTTTTGATGATTGGGGTCTTTTTAGTAGGTGCAGTGGTTTCATCTTTCTATTGCAAGTATCTTACATAACTAGCAAGTTGTGGTTGTCTACATGCAGCAAAATATACATGTTTTAGATTTGCTTCTAGCTCTGAGTAGATATCTACCCTTTGTATTGAACCATTTGATATTTATCCCACCTCTTGGATCTTACACTGGGATTAAAAAAAAAAAAAATTAAAAATTGCTTCAGAGGAGGATTGCCTGCCTGAAAAGTCTGCTCCAGAAATGCTTGCAGGACCTAATCAAAATAAGAAACACAGAAAATACTGTTCATGATGTGTGCATTAGGTTGGCAGTAAACTGGACCATAGTTAACTTCACTCATGTACTGAAAACAAACTGAGCCCCACACCCACACTGTTGGTCTTAGCCTTTAAAGTTTTGTTGGCAAAGCACTTCCTTTTATGAGTGGGAAAACAAGTCATACCCACAGTAGACAGTTATGCTGGCAAAAAGCTCAGTGTAGTCTCTGCCAGTTGAATAAAATCCTTTGGCATATGTATTTTATTCCATTCAAGGAAGAGCCTTTTCCCTGCCCCCATCCCTTTTTCTCCAGCCCAGCAGAAACTGCGTCTCCACTAGTGGGAATTGCAGAGGCAACATGCCTAGTGCAGTTCCTTTTAAGTCTTGGTAAGTCATTAGAAGAAGCTGCTGTCATCTTGGATCTTAATTTGTTTCTGTAGATAAAGAGAAAAATGCTATCAGAGGAGACAGAGAGATCAGTTGGGCACAGAGATTGCATGAGAATGGTAATGCAAGTCCTGTCAGGATTGCCAAAGCCTCTGATGAGATTCTCTGGGACTTGTCAGTCTTCATGCTAAGTCTTAACTTTCTCTGTGACATGATTTTGCCTGGAGGCAGCAGTGAACCATCAAAATATAACAATATTCTGGTATGACAAGGAGAAGATCTTGGGGGATCTTGGTGTCCCAAGGCTGTCACTGACTGATGCAAGCTATCATCATGTTTTGGAGTGATTTTTTTAATTGTTTGTTTTCTTTTTCTAAGAAAAAATGTTGCATGGTTTTTGCTCACCAACAACTGCTCATGGTAGATAAGAAATTGAAGCGGCCAAAGCTTTAGATTTATTGCTGTGGTCAATTTCCTGTTATTTTTAATAGGATACGGTGCCTCCACTTCTAAACTAGCGAGCTGTATCAAAGAGACTATATCACATTTCAAACCACTCTGACTGTTGGGTCCTGAACACGCGCTCATGAACCAGGGGCCTGGCTTCCTATGTGATGTTATATCTGGTTTAGCTTTTTTGTTTGTTTGTTTGTGTCTGCTTCCATGGACATATTGCAGCTGCCTGTTTCTGGGATTTTTAGGAGCCTTTTGTTTGTGTTATTTGAAAAGAATTTGTCTAGTTTGCTCAGCACAGACAGTGGAAAGCAAGGGCTACCTGGTTGTCAGGGTGCCTCTGGCCTAGCACTTCAGCACTTCATGCATGGGTCACTGCATGGGTCGGAAATTAGGGAATTCTTGGCTGGCTGCAGAGGAGAGAGATTCAGCTTCTTTGCAGTGCCTGAGTGGCTGGAGTAGGGGGAGGAAATCTGGCCGGTAAACTTTTAGCACATAAAATTTGGGTTAAAAAGCAAGGTTTCAACAGAAGGAAATGAATGTTGTGCGTTGCTATTTTCTCTTGATTAATTTTGTTTGGATTATTTTAGCTTTTTTAATTAAAAACCAGTTTGAACACTGTAGGTAGCCAAAATATCCCAATGTTCTCATGTGTGATAAAAATAAGGAAACATAAAATTGAACCGAGCACTAACAAAGGACTTCAGAGAAAGTTAAAGTAGGGGTGTCAGGTGGTCAGTATTTTACAAGGTCTTGGTACGACTTTGAGATGGCGTTGTTACTGCGCTGCCTGGGATCCAGCTGAACTTGCCGGATTTATGCAATGCAATTGTAATTTGGCAAGATAAGTTTGTAACTGTCATTGTTCAGTGGCTATTTCTAGACTTTATAGTAAGTTTCAAAATTACTTTAAAAAAATGCTTTGTTGTATTTTTTTCAGACCTTTTTTTGGTTGGCCTTGGGTGGTTACTTTGTCCTCGGACCATCTATGTAAATTTTAGTTGTATGTATTAATGAACAATGAGGTTAATTTTAGTTGTGTGTATTTTAATGTTTCTTTTTAAATCAAGATAATGTAACTGCAAATCAGATTAAACAGAGGTGCGTTTCTGAACAATATTTTATCAAATTTAAGGCCAGAGAGATATATCTCTTGGGATTTAGCTTCATCAACATCTCATTTTGAATTTTTTGTGTCCATCCTTAGAAAGTCACAAGGTCTGTCATACTTTTGACATCATCATTATACAATTACTTTTTCTTTCTGTGTCCTGAATAATATTCTCTTGCCTTCTGCTAATGAAATTATTACCAAATAAAAACAAGCCTTTAGGGTCATCCAAAGATTGCTAATTTGATTTCTGGTTATATTTGTTGTTGGTACAATCCTGTGGGGAGTTTGTACAAGCAAGAGCCCGGGAAGGAAAAAACCAATTTTCAAGCCTTGAGGACTGGGAAACTTTTGTCTGCTTACTCTGGACAAGAAATCAGAAACGCAAGGCAGGTTTCAGTTCTAAAGCTGAGATAGCAATTCTTGTTTTAATGGATCCTAGTTAACAGTATATGTAAAGAGTGAAAGTGTTTTATAAATTACACAATACAACCTGAAGGTGTATCTGAATTACAAAGCTTGTCCATAATTGAAACTAGCTGGTAAACTCAGTTTCTAATTAGACTGTTTGTAATTCTGCAGAATAAATTTTTCTGGTAGTAGAGAATAGTGGATTTTAACTGGGAGACCACTACCGTCTTTAACAGCTGCTTAAGATAAATATAAGGACTTTTTCATATCTTGGTTTTGGCATCAATTTTCCAGCACTGATACTCCATTTGTAAGAGGAGACTGGCCTTTTGCTTCATAACATATGGGGCTTTTCTGCATTTTCTCTTTTTGGATCCCTGCCTCTTTTGTTTGTTGGGATCCCTTCATACATCCTCTATGTGTGCTGTAATGGACATCAATATCGCCCCTTAAAGATTTCAATGTGTTTATGATGTTGACTATTAATTAAAGAAATTAACTGAAATTCCAGCATGAGTTATATGTTTTTACAGTTAGAATTTATGCTTAGCATCCAAAATATTTTAAAGGGTGCATCTCCGAACATTTTCTGTATCTTTGTGTCAATGGGAACTGCATTCTCCACTGCTTTTGTATTATCTGCTGAGGGGTTTTTTTTTCATTTTTAAGCGATATTTTTATTTCATAAAACTCTTTTCTAGTAGTGTCTTGAGTTTCCAGGCTGAATCAGTTACTCAGGCAGGCCTGAGTAAGTTGGCTGCTTACAGTGTTCCATACCATCTACGTTTATATCCAGGGTTTGTTTTTTGGTTTTTTTAAAGAACTGTGACTTTTTTTTTTCTTAAGAAAAAAACCCAAACAAAAAAACCCAAAACATGTTTCAGGTCTTTCTTGGATTTTTTCCCCCAAAACTGTATTTCCTTTGGGATGTTCATAGTATATTTCACATTCTGCCTTTTACTGGTTCTGGTTGCAAGAACTATAATGCGTGATGAATATGTGTATGCATGAAATAAAACTATGTAGCTCTCTACTTCAGTTTATAGGAAGACAAATCTGTCATTTAAGTTTCTGAAGACCTCTGAACAAATCGTGTAAGCCAAAACCGCAATGACTTTGGGAAAAGAAGTGTGTAAATTACATGCAGACGTTACAGTTCTTTTTATGGAGTCACCGTGATTCTGGTTTTGGTGCTTGCTAACATAACATAGGGCTTGACAATGGCTGCAAAGGCTCTAAAGGCATTATTCTTCCCAAAGCTTTTCCATTTTAGTAAAATTAGCTTATCAAGTTGGCGGTAAGGTGTGATGGCTTTGGCTGTAGCCTGTCCATTTTGGATGCAGAACCCACAAAACCTTGTTGTCCTCATGAGCACTTGCGCAACTCAGTCCTTACTACATTCTGCACGTCACACACTCTCATAGTTCCTTTCTGTATGACTTGTCATAACTATTTGTTTCTTACCATCTTTTTTGCTCACTGCTGGAGCAGGAGAACTGTTTGTCTTTCTAAAATTAGATATCCATGGATACATATAATATTTTTCTCTGTTTTAAGGTTGACAGTTTAAATTGCACATGGAAAAGAAAGGCATGTTCCACTACAGGAAGTTTGCATGCTGCAGTCTTCATTTACAGGAGAATAAAGTTACATGGACTATTTCACTCTTTACCCTGTAGAAGGAAAACAATACTTATAAAAGCACATTTGTAGTAACATCTATAGCCATGCTTTTCCTCTGTTTTCATTCTGAAGTATTCAGGGTACCACCCCATGAAGAGAGGCTAACTATGTATGATATACACTAATGCACATCATTTTAATACCACCTTCAAGCTTTTATATCATTCCTGTCTTGTTTCTCAAGCTGAAAGAGGGTGCTGAAACCTCCTCAACTACGTGGACCATTATTTAATGTAGGTCTTCTTGCCTGAGCATCTCTCTTCATTTCTCAAGGTAACAGACAAGCTTGTCTTGTTAGTAATTTCTTAAGACTCTGCAGGTAGTTGTAGTAGTGGTAGGAAATTATATAGTACATTATTACCTTTCTGGTCTGTAAAGGTAGTTAATTTTGCTTTCTAGAATCCCTTAAGATGCATAAAGACTGTTCCAAGGAAAACCGAGGTGAGAAACTGGGAGGCAATTTGATGTCTAGGGTTGCAGGCAGGTTTGATTCCACAATGGGGTACTTCACTTTGCTAACTTTTTGGAACTACTGTAATACGTATTTGTGTACAGATGAGAAAAATATCATTCTCACTTCTGAGAGATGATAGCAATAAGCAAATGTCAAGTTATTTTGATGGAATAATATAATTGTTCTCATCTGTTGTCTGAATAATAACTCGCATAAAAGGATGAACCTGACTCTCAAAAATGGGTAGTGAGTGTGTCAGACCTTTCTTCTGAAGGAACTAAAACGTAAATTAGGATTGAGGTGGTTTCTAGACTTTTTTTTGATCAGTAGTATGAGACACAGATTTTCATGCCTTTTTAAAATTTGTTCAGAACACTAGTCTGTTGCATTAGAGTTGCTTTTTACTAGCTCTCTATAAAAAAAAGAATTTTTATTGCAGCGCAAAAAAGTGTGGTCTGAATGCACAAAAGAGTTTAGAAAAAGAGAATTGTCTTCTAAATTATGTACACTACATGGGATTTGTGCCACACACTGTTTTACTTCTTCAGAACACTTTTGAAACTTGTACAAATTGGCCAACAGCTGGAATAGGTTTTTTCCCTTTCCTATCTGTACTGAAAAAAATGTTTTCTCTATGTTCTTTGCTTATTTTTGCCAATCTTTTTTTTTTCGCCCTACTGTCTCTCTATGCCAAAGTGATGTTTTCGCTCCCTCTGCAAATTAAATTATTGCTCTTGCTTAATAAAACCCAATTCTTTTCCTAGTGTCAGACTGAATATTTTCATATGTCATGATTTGAGTCTTACTAACAGGTAGAACATTGTTTAGCCAGCGGCCTTAAGGAGGATCCTGCAATATGAACTTGGTTGGATGGATCTACTAACTTAATTTTTTAATTTCCATTTTGAAAACATGGTAGGAGTTAGTTTTATGCTGTCCTTGTCACTGTTGGAAGGCATTTATTTACCAGTGCGTACATCCTTCTGCCAGTTCAAGTGATTGGCTTACTGGAGTGTTTAGAGATACAGTGATACCTTGCCACATTGCCCTTCCATTATCACTAGTTCTGATCCTCGTGGGGTTTTTTTCGTTAAGACGCCTCAATTTTTCGCAGCATTTCCATATCTGCACATGTGCAGTCACTCTGCTGCGCCAGGGGGAGATACTGGCAGTCCGTATGGGGTGGGACTACTCTCCCCTGTGTGGCAGGGCGGGCAGCACCTCCTGCTCACTTGGAAACTGCACAGTTTGCTCCCCATGCCCAGAAATGGGCTGCCCCACCCCACCACTGTGCCACAGCGGCAGCAGGTTGCTGACTCACTGAGGGGCTGTGCTGAACCCCTGCTGTGTGGTGGCGGCAGGCTGTGGACCCGCTGTGGGGCTGTGCATCCCTCCAGGTGGAACAGAGGGAGCTCAAGCCACGTCTGGCCCCTAGTGGTGCAGAGACTTTGTCCATTCCCTCTGGCCAGATCGCTTGCTGAAGTGGCAGCAAGAGTTGGAGGTCATGCAGCTCACTCGTAAACAGGCATATGAGAGTGTCATAAGGATTCATAAAATTCTAGGGAAGCTTTATAGACACTGTGTTAAACTGGGATTGGGGCTGCGAGGGTGTTATGAGGAGAGCTTGATTCTAAAACTTCTTTTCACTGGACAGACAATGGAGGGTTCCTTTTCATCTCCTCTTCCCTTCCCCTGCAAGGCATGTGACTAGGGGAGGGTCCCGAGGCCCTATAAATACAGCTGCTGGGGCTCACAGAAGCTTCTGGCTAGTGGATCTCCTGGCCTGAGGATGCCTCATTTTCTCCTCTGATCTTCACTGCTTCAATTTTGCCCAAGATCACGTGGACCCTGACTCTCCATGTCAGTGCAGCCTTCCCCCTGCCAACCACTGGATCGCTGAACAGGCCCTCAGACATCTCAGAAAAAGGATCTCTGGCTGTTACTCCAGTGGTTTGCTTATCCTGAACCCTGTTCCCCTGCCCCTGGTACCCAGGGTGTGCCCTGGTCTCCTTTGAACTTGGCCCCCTCCCCCCGCCCTCTCCAGGTTTATTTTTCCCAGCTATCTTCAGTCATCGTTGTTCCATGGTTATTTTTGTTGTCCAAACAGGTATATATATATATATATATACACATTTGTTATGTTAAATTGTTTTCCTTTCTCCTAGTAAAATTCTTATTTCTCTCTTTCTCTATTATTCAAGTATCTCTAAATTCAATTCATACTCTGTCCTAATTGGCACCAGGACAGGGGGAGCAATGGCTACTTGTCAACCAGGCAGCTCCCAGGGCCTCCAGGCAGCCACTAGGAGTACAGCCGGAAGAGGGTGGGCAGCCAGACAGACCTGGGAGCGGAGCCAGGCTGGTCTCTGGGGACTCTCAGGGCAGGAAAGGGTCAAAAGAGATTCCCTTTGCTCCTCTGTCTTATAAGGTGTCATGGGGCAGTGCTGGGAACGCCCCTCCCCCCACCTCCCAGCACTCCAGGGCTGAGGAGAACAGGCTGATGGGCATGGCTTATTTCCATATTCATGACCTGCCCATCTTTCCAGGTCAGGGGCTTTGCCACATGTGAAAAGACATGAACCCCCACAAGATTTGAGGTATTACTGTAGTAATGAAGAATTCTGTCCATCATGACTAGCAGGTATCAGGATGCTATGTCTCCAAGCTGGGTCACATTTACTCCAGTAAAAACTGAAGGCATCTGTCACTTTTAAGGGTTTAATTCACTGCAGGTTATTTATGGCACAGATGGGTTGCTGCTTTCAATACCCATGAACAGCTAATGCCATGTCCTGCAGGAATGGGAGCTGGTGGGTCAGGTAGGATAACATGGTTAGAAGGAGAAACAAATCACACAGAATCACATAATAGTATGAGTTGGAAGGAACCCACAGGGATCATCTAGTCCAGCTCCCCAGCCAATGCCCATACAGGGATCGAACCCACACCCCAGAACTGTGGACATAAACCTAATTCCCTCACAAGCTCACAGGCCACTCCGAGCTGGAAGGGACCCCCAGGACCATCCAGTCCAACACCCCACCAACTAGACCATGTCACTGAGCTCCTCATCGAGTCTTCTCTTAAACACCTCCAGGGATGGCAACTCCACCACCTCCCTGGGCAGACCGTTCCAATGAGCGATCACTCTCTCTCTAAAAAACCTCTTCCTAACATTCAGTCTAAACCTCCTTTCATAGCATGGCGCTTTATGGTCCTCAGGTCCCCAGTGACAGTTTTTTTTGAAACTCATGATGATGGATTTCCTTTGCCATAACACCTGATAGAGTAGGAAGATCCCAACAAGAAACAGATTCTTGGATTGCCTTACAGATTTCTTTTCTTTTTGGTGACTATTTGGGATCCCCTCACTCCTCTGTCTGTGAAGGTTTCTTTTGGATTTTTTTTTCTCTTCTACCTGTTAACTTTTCTTCAAATCTCCACTCCTTACTCTTTCTTGATACAATCATAGTGTTTATGCTAGGATAATTTGCAATATTAGTTTGCCAGTTGAATTCTAGGCTTTGTGATTACAATTATTTCCTACTATTTTTGGCGTAAACAGTATTAAGGGGCCAGCTATTTTTTATTTTGACTTTATATATCAAAGCTTACAAAAAAAATACTGAAAAAATGCATCAGCTTGACGTTGGGGTATGTAATCAACGGTTGTCAAGGATTAGTGTTATGAGGTGCCATAAGGATATGACTGTATTCCATCAAATATTCTTGGTCTGTGACTGAAGACAAACATGAGGGTGTCTGAGTAGTCATTAAGCACATTTTATGCTTCTTGCTTCCAGAAACTTCATAAACATAGCCAGGTATGATAGCAATAAATTAATTATTCTTACAAGGATATCTTGGATTTCACATGCCAATATATCTCTTTGGACTCTAGTCTTACTGAAAAATGGAGGATATTTTGAAGATAGCCTTTCAGAATTGTCCTATTAATGCTTTGTGTATGCCTGTGTTACATTTAGTATTGAAATATTTTGGACTGAGTGTCCCGTATTCTGCATTGGGGGAGTTGTTGGGGAAGGTATGAGCTGTTCTTTCTTTCACAATGATACTTAAAACTCTTTTCCAGTGATGCTCTTCCCTCTTGGAGAGTCATGGCTCTGCTGCCTTCAGTCACCCTCCCACAAGAGCGGATTATAAACAGGTTCACAGGTTATTCTGAGTTGGAAGGGACCCACAGGATCATCTAGTCCAACTCCCAAGCGAACGCACACCCAGGGATCAGACCCACAAGTGTGGAACCATGGGCACCACGCTCCATCCATCCAAGTCTCCCAGCATAAAGTGCAGGACAGTGGTTTATACTGCAACTATAGTTTTTATTTAGCAGAAAGAAAATACTTTAATTCTATCACAGTTGAGTTGATCACCTTCCAAACAAAAGCAAGGCAACATCACCTATTCATGGTGGGCTTGATTTCTCTGGGTTTTGTACTTCTTAAGTAGATCCTGTGTGAACTTGGAAATGGAGGACTGAAGGTCCTGAGTCAGGTTTTGTATTTGCATTATAATCTATCAGTGCTAAGATGAAAGAGTAGAGCTGGTGCTATCTCTGAACTGAATCACACTTCACAGTGATCAACAATGAATTGCAGAAGCTTCTCATTCCATACGCTGCATGATGCTTGTGGTAGCTTAACCCTGACATCGGTTCTGTAAATAATTACCCTGTGACCCTTTGGTCCTTAGTAACTCTTTCAAAAGCACAGCTAATAATTCTATTTAAAAGGCAGACTGGTTAATTCTTGGCAAGTTTGTCCCGGAGCTTTGTGTCTGCAAATACAAATGATGAACTTTAGCAGTGATCAACAGCTTGGGCGGAACTGCAGTGTGCTGGCCGCTTGGTGTGGAGCGCTTCACTTTTCCCTTCCACTGACACTATTGCCTCATATGTGGTAGATGTTGCTGTGAGACAGTACCATGCATAGTTTGGTTTGGTCTGCTCCATTTTATAATGCAACAACTTACTGTTCCATGATTGTAGGAATTTGTATTAGCACAGACTTGTCTTTGTGGTAAATTGTTGGATCAAATGCACACTGGCGTCATATCTTCATCTGCATATCTGTGCAGCCTGTTGCCATTCTGCACTGGTTCTAGAAAGGCTGTAGTTGGGGACTATTCACACTCCTGCACGGTGTTGGTACAGGTTAATTGATTTCACAAGAGTGGTGGCCACACTTAATAGCACTCCAGTAGCCATGAGTGTCTTCACAACTCCCAAGGACAGATTTTACTAACTTTTGTTTAAGGTAATTGGTACATCCACATGGCATTGCCTACTTCTGTAGTAGAGCTGGGAACTGTGAAATTTAACTTCCTTTTTCTTCAACGTGAATGTAAATATAATGTTTCTTGCTGTCTGTCACACAGCTTATGGGCTTGCTGTGCTAAATCACTTAGCTCCTTTAAGGCATGAGGGTAATCTGTAGTCCATATCCACATTAAGCCACAGAGGAATGTGAATATCAGGCTTCAAGTTAAAGAATTGAAATGCTTTCAACTTCCTAACCAGAGACAAGATTACAGGGAGAACTGTGCTACACAGGCTTTGTCTACTTATTTTTCTTCCTTGTTTCTTCTCTATTGCAGTTAAGCTGAGTGTAAACACTAGGGATACATCATCACCTTAGAATTTGGTGAGTCCAGTTATGTGATACTAAAGAAGACAACATGATATGTACAGAGAGATTGCTTATTTTTTATTTTACTTCACTTTCTTTTGTTCTGGTGTTTAGGTTTTGTACTTAGAAGAAAATAAACTTACATAATATAATATTTTATTTTGTCTGCATTTGGTAGAAATTCAATGGCCACTACAGTGTATCCAGTGGATCAAAGATCTATTTGTGCCACTTTGAGACAAAAATAGGATAAATGCACCTACCTGTGGTTGTACAGGAGATGCTTTGATTTTGTGGAAGTTGTGTTTACATCTGGGTTTCTTTAATGAATAAATTGTGTAATTTAAATTTGGAGTAGCCTTACTGTTTTTCCTTTGAGAACTAAAAGTCAGACTCCTGTGTTTTAAAGCTGAATTGCTTGTAGAGAAAAGCAAAACAATAAAATTTTAATGTTTGATGTTAATGTTTTTTTCTCTCTCCATTTTAATATACAAAATCCCCATTTTAATGTAGAAAGTGTATTCTGTGAGCTACAGAGGGTTACAAGTTTACAAGTCAGTTTTGGCCTTTGTTGATTCAGTCATGCTAAAATGTTAAGATAAAAATAGATTAATCTCAACAAGAAATATAGATGATTTATTTTAAAGAAGAATTTCTTCTTAGCTTATGAAAAAGTAAAATTTTTTGCAAAGCGTCTATCGTCTCTAACAGGGTTTGGTTAACAAGGATTAGGCTATAATCTCATTAAAAGCCTATAACCTCAAGTATGATTTAAAATAAAGCTATTGTTATACGTAAAGGGTGAATATTTTGTCCATGTGGAGAAAGGTAGTAAAGTGATTGTTGAAGCACTGTTAGGAAAGGTGAACAGAGTGGCATACCACAGTTTTTAGGATTTATTACAGTGGGTTTGTATATAAAGTTGCAACTTGTATTTTGTGTTCCAAAACTAATACAGTTTTACTAGCCTTCAGTACAAAGCTGTTCTCTTGAGTAGAATGAACGACAAACAATATGTTAGAGGAAGTAAGCAGGCAATCTAAAGTAACCTAGCACTGTTACAACTAGAAAAGGAAAATTACACTTTTGTACAGTGAAAAACTAAGGGATTACAGTTTGTACAATTTTTTCCTCTGTCAATGTAATTAGCTACACTTACTGGAATACTGTGCAAGTAAATTCATTACTTTTGAAGGAACTTGGGAGAAAAAAAATCTTTTGAAAAACATACTGATGTTGAAGAATTTGTATTGATGGCTTGAGTAGTATTTGAGGCATAAGAGTTTTCCTGCTAAAAATTATTAGAAAATAAAAAGACATTTGTTGTTCATAACATCTCAGCTGCAATATTCTGTCCAACTCTGTGATACTCAGGTAATTGTTTTCAAATCTTGTTTATCAATATGATCTGCCACAGAGATGAAGGAAGAATGCAGAGGGCTGCTCACAGAGAGTGGTCTTTTGTAGCCTTGTAATTCTGAGACACTGGTCAAAGAAGTCAGTCACTTCAAAGAAGGTTTCCCCCCCCGAGCCCCCTCTTTTTTTAGACATAAATCTTACTTCTAAGTATTTTGACTCTTTCAGTCTAGTGTTTAAGCCCACACAGTAGGCACTGGAAAATAATCCTTTAATACAGAAAGAAAAGTACCATTAGCTCATTTCCGGCAGTTATTCTGTATTTCAGATGAGGTGTTTTGCTGTCGAAACAAATGCAGTTATTCACGGACTGTGGCTCTGTTATTTACATCAAGGCCGATATTCAGTAAAGATAACAGATTTGCTTTCTTCATGGATGTGCCCTCAGTATAATCCTCCTTTGATACAACTTGAAGGAATTTTTTTCAGCATTTTGTAGCATTGGTGTTTTAATGCATTAAGTAGTGGAGAGGATTTTTTCCATGCAAGTTCAAAAGTTCATGTTACGATCTTATATGAAGTATCTGCTTGTGTAACTAAATGTGCCTGGTTGTGGTTTGGTGTTTACAGTGTGTATGTTTTTAAATTTTATTTTTCTTCTCTTTCTCTCCCTCCTCTCCCTTTCTCCTCCACCCCATCACACTTGGATCTTACTGCTTGCTTGCATCCACCTTTACACCATTGCATTATCCCAGTTCTTTATCTAATACATGAATGGAGCTACCTGAGCCTCTCCAAGAGAGGAGACCATTGCTCCAAACATCAGAGAAACAAAGTCTTATTCTTACTGTAAGCATACAGGTATGGATATTGCTTTACTTGGTGGCCAGTCTTGTTACTGACATCAGTGGGAGCACTGGGTTTCGCTCCTCTAAGGAAAAGGGCAGGTTTGCAGTTTAGAGTAGCCACCAGATGGTTGACTTTTGATGCATAGCCTACTGAGTGCTTCATGTTCATCTTTGTGTATGATTCTTGGATTTTGTAAGTTAGAGTTTTTAAGAAAACACTTTCCTGGTGGGCCAAGGAATCCAGATATGTTAGGACCTCCTTGACAGATATCTTTTTGACTTTTTCAAGAGTTAGAGGTGGTATACAACATTTTGGAAATTTGTAGTTATTATTCAAGTTTTCCCAGTTACTGTTTATATGAAAGATTTTATAATCTTCGAAAAATATATAAAGGAAGTGAAGAAGAATGAAGAATAAAAAAGCATGACCTCTGTTTGAGTAGGAATTGTAAAAACTCAGTTGTATAAGCTGTATTAAAACCAGAAGAAAGCTAGGAGCAGTAATATCACACCTTTATTAAGTGCCCAGGGCCATACTTTGTTGTAGTAACGCACCTTTCTGGCAGGGTCTCAGCTGAGATCAGCATCTTGTGAATCCAGGTAGGCAGCTTCCAGTCTTCATCTGACACCAGAGTCATGTAATGAGTTGCAGGCAGATCTTGCAGTATCACAAGCATTGTGGCTATTTGCTTCCTAATCTCCAAGCACGCTCTCGTCACTGTTCCATTGCAAAATCCCAGTACAGAAGTGAAACTGCAGCCAGTTTTTGAGACAGATTTTTTTTTAGAATTTTCAAATTTTGATAATTTTGAGATTCTTGAGAATATATTTTTTTAACTTTTATGTCTTTTAAACAAATTATTTGTTGCATTATTTAAAATTATACGTCAGCTGGCACCAGTTTGTACTCATAAATATTTAACTCATGTGAATGCTCTGGGGTATATAATTTTACTCTCTATCTGATACATACCTCTGCTGGAGCAATTGCTTTTGTGTTTTATGTTATCCTTGGTTTAGAACTTTTTAGTTTTACTCACATCTTTGTCATATGAGAGAGTAATGAAATATGCTGCAAGAAGATTATCCTGTGGTTTTTACTAAGCATATCATTCACTGTTTTTATAATGTTTTTGCATGCCTATCAATCACGGAAAAAAAAATGTAACCTCTTAAAATCCTTGCAGCTCCAGCAAGCTTAAAGGAATTGAAAACCTTTCTGAAGAGGTGACTAACTGACAGGAAAATGGCACTGATACTATCTTGCTGCAGATTGTAGCCAGTAGGGGTAAAACAGGGACAAAAAGTGAAGAATCTTGTCAAATCTTTCTGAGACTTTTAAATCATTTGACTATAATGGATTTGAAATAGTTGACCCTTACAATAATAGTTAGGCTTTTATGATGTTTGATTGCTAGAAAGTGTTTAGTGAAAATGTAGGGCGCAGGACCTAATGCCTTTTCTGAAGGGTAGCACTTAGAGGCCAGATGTGATACCAGGTCTAAATTACAAAAATGCTGGTCTCGCTTCTCTTCTGAATGGTTTGTCCCATGTAGAAAACACAACACCTCTAGATGTTGCAATACAGCTGGGTCTCCTATACCACGGTATGGTGGGCCTTGCCTCTCCGCTGCGAAGCCCTCCTTCCGTGTAGAATGGCAGCTCATTAGTATGCAAATTTGCCCCGCACCCTCACATGGCCCCCTGGCACTCCAGCAGTGTTTTGGCACTGCATTGCTGTGTGTCAGTGTTCGTGTCGAGGCTTCCCACTGTCCACAGCCTCCCCACACTGGGAAAAAACCCTTTTCTGCTCGGCAGGGGACTTGAGTGTGGGGAGCTGCCTGGGCTGCTGTCCCGATGTCTTTCTGGGTGGGTAGACCTGGTCTCTCTGTACTCAGGGTAGCCATGGTGCCTGGTCTCGGACACCAGGTCTACCCTGAGAAGTCTCGGACACCACATCTAACCTGAGAGTGTGTAAATCTTTCGTAACTGCACGCAGCCGATTTGCTCCGAGTGGGGGGTGGCTCGAGTGTAGTGGGGGGGGAGGCGGCTCTTGCTTGAGCTGAGGCAAGCTGCCGCGGGAGCGGCACGTGCCCGGCTCAACTCCACCGGAGCCGAATCACCACGACTGCCTTGGGGCCGGCACAGCTCACCATGGGCAGAGCAGTGTGCCCATGGTCCATGTGTGGGGGTGGATTTGAATATTCATGACAGCCTAATCTGAATGTTCATGTGTGCCAGGTTGCGCATGCGCAGTTGCAAAACGGGCCTCCGTAACTGCTGAAAAATCACGCTGCTAAGATGTGAAGCTGAAATATGGAGGGGGGAAGTGGAGGAGGGACAACTGTATTAACTCCTCTTGTGGATATTCAACTACAGAATGGTTTGGGTTTGGGGCTTGGTTTTTTGTGAGGGTGAGGGGAAGGGAAAACAACCCCCCAAAAAATTTGAGTCAACTGGCTATTTCAGGGAAAGCAACTTTTATTCTAAAGTAGCTTTGCTGTAGAGGAATAATGGAAATGTGTTCTAGGGAGTGCATTTTCCTGCTGAGACCAGGAGCCTTCCCTGGGCTGTGATTTCACAAACTGCTCAACTGGCCTGACCAACTGCTGTCAAGGCAGAATTGCACTGATTCTTTCTTTTTCTGAGCTATGTGGTTCTTCTCTTCCCTGTGCCAGGTGACCTACTCATTCTGGGCTCCACTGTGAGCTATTGAAACTCACTAACCTAGCTGAAAAGGTTCATATTCTTTTATTAAGTTGGGGAGGTAAAGTGGCTAAGCCAGGAGGAGGTCCCAGAAGATTTCCAGAGTTGACATAAGCTGTAGCAATGTGCTCTGGAATTAAGGGAGGGGGAAGAGAGCAGGACCTCTCATTCCTGGCAGTAGTGAGCTCTTAGATGAGATTGCCTCAGGTACAAAACTGCATCTTTGGACAGGTGCCATCCAGGCACTCTGGGCTGTGTCTAATTTGAGGTCTTGGAATAACATAGCGAAGGTATGAGAGGATTGTAAATGGTTAACTACTGTACCCTGAAGACCTAAGCCCTGCCATGGCAGAGAGGTGGAGCTGCTGAAGACACTTGGCATGGATGGGAAGCAGCTCCTGTTTGGGAGGGAAGGAGAAATACTGGAATCTGGCTTTTTGTTTTTTAAACTATTTTAAAATTTAGAACACAAAGTTCTACAAGGTGTATGGTAACTCCACCTTCATTACTTATATTATGTGGACTAAAACTGATCACAATGGAAATGTAAGCATCACATAGGTATGTTACTTTATGCAGCTGTTACTCCTAACTTGAATGCTTACACTATCTCAAAAAAAGTCGTTTGTCAGTAGTTGCTTTAGAAAGACCTGTTGATATTAGAGGATATTCTGGAGCCAGGAGTAAGGAAGTCATGAATAAGGTGTTAATTTGCAGTTTGGAAAGTCCACATCTTTTCTGTGATAAAAACTTTGTTGGACTCAGTGAGACCTATAAAAATGCTTGGTACTTATGGACCTTGATACAGCAGAGTACTTAGGTATTGCTTGATAGATTTGTGTCCACAATACAATACTCAAGAAAGATGTTTTTACATAAAAGCTATGATGCTTTAGCAGGGGAGAGGAGCAGGGAACAACAAGGGATGCATGTACTAATCTCTACATGCTTCTGAGTCAGTGAGTATTGCAACAAAGGGGATGAAAGGGTAGAATTCCCACTGGTCCCTACTGAAGTTATTTTGACTTTATTTAAACCTCTCTAGACATTTTATTTGGACTAATGAAAACAGAATCTGACCCAAGATAGATACACACTACAAGTTAGATAAAAAAACATCAGTTACAGCAAAGATAGAGAATGGAAGCTTTCCTGGAAAGGGAAGGCTGTAATTGAATTGAAAAGTGGAAATGCTAGCTGGGATTGGTTTTGTATCTTTGGCCACTGCATATTATTGATGACTCACAGCAGTAGTAAGAGCAGTTGTTGTCTTCTAAGTTCAGTGTCCTAGAGAAGTCCTGGCATATGTTCATGCACACAGGTATGGGATTTCTAGATGCTTAGAGATTTTAGAATTTCATGTAGGATATAGTAATAGCTATAAAAACTAAATTATAATATTTGACTTCTTTTCCGTAATGCAGAGGTGAGAATTTTCATAGTTTTATTACTATTTGGATTCGGAGAGTATTTAAATCCCATCCCCCCCAAGAATTTTTAAGGATTTAAATGCCTGAAGGTGAGGTCCATGTCTTGGCATAGACTGTAAAGACAAACACCTAAAGACAGTGGCCTTGCAGCAGAAGACTTGTATTATGTAAGGGTTAAAACCCCCTTTCATCTGTCCAGAGATGAATTTGACTCCTGAGAGTTTATCAAACTTTAGGGGAATTCCACCCATAACTGGGTGGGACACAGACACCTTTTTAGGCACAGGAATATTCCTTGCCATGCTCTACCTGCATGAAGTTTTCCCATGACAGCAATCAAGGGAGAGAAAACTACTTCAGAGGGAGAGATTTCCTCCTGTAGACAGAACTCGACTGGATAGAGATGGATTGTGTCAGATGTCTTGTCTCCCATACACTGTTATTTTTGTTCTTTCCTGAAACTGTGGGCTAGCACACCACTTGCAGTTTACATCAAGCGCTGCGGTCTCGGGCCCAGCCCAGGGTTACATACTTCTGTTAGGTGTGCTGCTGCTCCTGCAGTGCTTGGAATGCTGGAGGGGTGCCATGAGCTGTTAGTAAATACAGGCTGCAGTTTGACAGTAATTGCTTTCTTCCCGGAGTTTCAGAAATAAGGTACAAAAGCTAATGAAGTGAGAGAAAGCATTCTGCTTTAAGTGCATTTCTTATCAGATGATATTTTTATTTTTTTATGCTTCTTTGAATGCAGTACAGTCTGTACCTGTTGTCTGTAATAGAGGAGCAAGTCACAAATTTGAAAATGTCATGAGAGTTATCTTGGCCTTAACTACTTGTAAGTCTTTCTTCTCTCCTGGTTTTCAAATAAATTTAAAGAAGCGAAAGAACATCCAGTGACTGGAGCAGTGCCCTTCACCTCAGAAAGCAGTTGCTGCTGTATTTCATCATGAAACACCTACTGGCTTGGCTTCCTTGCTCACAGAATCACAGAATCACAGAAAATTATGAGCTGGAAGGGACCCACAAGGATCATCTAGTCCAACTCACCGTCTAACACCCGTACAGCGACCAAGAGCACATCCCAGAGCATAATAACAACCTAGATGCCTCACAATCTGGCAGGCCACTCCGAGCCGGAAGGGGCCCAGGGTCATCCAGCCCTACACCCCCCAGCTAGACCATGTCACTAAGCTCCTCGTCCAGTCTTCTGCTCCCTTCAGTCTGTCTTTTAAAACTACTAACGACCCAAAATCTGGCCAGCCCTAGCTGACTTTGGAAGAGCTAAGGAAGAATTTTTTGTAGTTCTGGCTCCTTTTGGTCTTAGGTTTGGAAAACCTCTAAAATATTCCTTCATTTGCTTTTTGTATAGTAGTAGTTTGACCTGGTTTTACTGTATGTCTCATTAAAAACAAACAAACACACAAACAAACAACAAAAAAAAAAGAAAATTGGTGTTTTGGAAAAGCAGAGATTTTTATCTGCATCAGGTAATTTGGTTCCATAGGGAGAGTTTATATTCTATGCAGAAACTAACGAAGTGTTTTTAAAAATCAGAAGCAATTGTGTGTTGTATATCACAGCGTGAATCTGACCTAGTTCTTCACGCAGGACTGACCGGTGAAGGAGGCTGGTTGCTCATAGGTAGCACTAATAGCCTTTTCTTCCCTAAACCATTACAGCTGTGTCATCTACAGCTTGAAGGTACTGGGTACTCAGCATTGTACTTGAAAGATATTTGGAGTTTTTTGTTCCTCTGTATATATGAAGAACAGTATCCTGTTGAAAAATGGGGCAGCAGTACTTTTTGAAATGCCTTCTGAACAGGGAAGGATTTTTTTTCAAGAAAGATCAATGATTTCTCCTCTCCCACCTTGCAAGATGCGGCAGTGTTGTGGGGGAATCAAATACCTTTGGAGAGATCCTTACCTCCATGTCTGCTGCCTTTGCGCAGACAATATGCTTGGTAAGGTTTTCAAACAAAGCAGAGAAGGAGAGAGGTAAGAGTGCCTTGAGCTGAGACATACATAGTTTGCATCAGGTCCATCTTTACACTGGTTTTTAGTGACAGCTGTTAGGAGAGAACTTGTATTGTGCTTGACATGAGATCATGGATTAAAGGTTTAGTTTTATTCTGTGTCAATCCTTTTTTCTATTTTGCCACCTTTGGTCTTACCCTTTCCACAGCCATTGACATTATCCACATGGCTTTTTCAATTAAGTAGCATATAAAAAAAGGTTCCAATGTCTGTGTTAGCAAAGGGGCTGGTTCATTTTTAACTTGGTCTGCTGAAACGGGAATATTAAACTTCACCAAGAAACCACTAGGATGTTGTATCTCTTCGTACTGATGAAACTGCATTTAGGATAGATGCTTTTTCAAGAAACTGGTTTGATTTTTACATTTTGTAAGCAATGTTTACCATCAAACTGTTTCAGAAGAAATATTTTGCAACATGGAGTTACATGGAGTTTGTCTCAGATGACCATGCACCGGGGAGTGCAGAGCTGGTCTGGTCCTACACCTGGAAGTGATATTGCCTTTTCCGGCCCTGAGTGCATCTCCAGCCCTGACCAGCCTCACCTGGGGCTTTCACACCATCCTCTGCCAACAGGTCTGGGACGTCTATTTAAGATCAGCCGCTGCCTGAGTTGTGTGACAGGCTGTCCTCCAGCCGTGTCTTCTGCTGCTGGAACCCCCTGGACCCAGTTCAATGCTGGCCATGGACCTGTTTGCAGGGCCCAGCTCTGCTTTTTGGCCCATCCCCTACAAAGCTGTGCTATAGTGGGTGAGGACACTGCCCTGCAAAGCTGTAGCTAAGAACCTTTTAGTGCAGTTCTTAGAAAAAAGTTGAAGGATGCCAGTAGGAAGGGTAAGAAGGAATCCATATAACCATAAAAAAAACCCAACCGCAATTTTTAAGGAGTCCAGTCTAATTTCTCTTCGGACAAATACATCCTTAATAGAAAATGTCAGTCTAAAAGCTTGGAGTCACATCTCTCACTTTCACACCTGAAATACCCTTAATAGAAATCCTTTGTTAAAATTAGGACAAGTTCATGGCTATGTGATAAGCTGTTTATAGATTTTCTTTAGTTTCACTGTTTGTTTTGTTTGTTTGTTTTAAGTGGAAGTGAGGCTTTGAGGAGGGGAGTGTTTTGAAAACTTGTGCAGTTGGATTAACTCTGTTTGGGACATTGCTCCTCCTCGACACTCTTTTGTTGGTCAGATATCCAGAATTTGTGTAAAACGGAAACTTAGACACCCGCATTGAATTGAGAATTAATAGTTGTCGCATGCTGGGATGATCTGAACTGTTTTAAGTGTTCTCACCCTTGCTACTTTAAGTGTGACAGTTCACGTGAGAGAGATGTTGTCGGGCATTCATGTATATTTAAGTGAAATGGAAAACCCAATCTGTATTACTCAGAGTGCATCCATCAACCCTTTTGTACCTCTACAATTTTAGAAAATGGTGGTGGGTGATCACCCTCAGCAGAATCAAGGCAAAAGTTATGTTACTTTGTCACTTTTGGAAAATGGAAAATTCTGGCCTTATTTACCTCAGCATATGATGTAATTTGGAGCACTGTACGTATTTGCAATCCAGGTGGAAAGGAATTGATGGGTTTGCATATATGCCTTCTGGCATGGCTTGTCCGATGGTAACTGTAGTATTCAATGTGCCTGGACAGCAAGGCAAATCACTTGGTTTTTTAACTAACGCTGATTTCTTCTTGAGGCTGCTACTAACTACTGCAATTACCTTGCAGAGAAAGCTCATGCTCTGCAAGGAAATGTGTGCAACTAACAGCATCGAAAGATAAGTTTTTCTTTTATATTGAATTGGCCAGCTAAAACTCTCAATATGTGCCACTTAAAATAGTCTGCAGAGCCAGAGACTGAACAAAAATGCTGTTCCTGATAAGATGTAGTCCTCCACACCCTTCCCTCACTGTAATTTCCTTCCATTCTTCTCAATTTTCAAATCCATGCTGTAGTTTCGGATAGGTTGATCAGCCAAGTAATTGGCAAGTAGCTGGCCAGGGGTTAAAGCAGTATCCTGGCCTGCATGTTTTAGTACAGAGGTCTGAAACCATTCTCCTGAATGATGTTGAACAAGCTGGTGAATGTTTGTTTCAATTCCTTTTCTATGAATCATGGGTAACACATTACTGCCTCATCAGATTGTTGTGAAGATGTATTTATGTGTCTTTGATGGCTTCTGATGTTACAGCAATGCAAAGTATAACAGCTCTCTCATGCAATTAATACATTATGTCTGTACCCATGAAAGTTAAAAATGGGAGCTTAAGCCACAGCAGCTAATTAGATAGGTTTGTTTGCACTTCAGTTGCTCCTTCTCAGAGTCTCCTGGCTTTTCTCTGGTGAAGCTGGTAGACTACCACGGTAGTCACACACCTTTCCATAAGTTTTGTGATTTTCTGCTTGTGTGAGGCTTGTTTTGTTTAGGGTTTTTTTTCTGTTTTGCTTTAACCCCCTAATAAACGTGAAGTTATCCCGGCTTTGGAAAATACACTTAATGAAATATGTGATAGCTATTCTTCTAGTGTAATGATAACCACTGTAGTCAATTGGGCAGCTTTTAATAATCTCCATAACAACTATATTCAGTAAAAAGTGAAAATAACTGATTCATGCAATTCTGTGCCAAAGGATACATGTGGGCAATGTACTTTCTTCGAAATGTCACATTCAGCTAAATGATGCATACTCTGCTGGCAATGCCTTCCCTTCCTTCTGTTAAGAAGCAAGAAACTTGGATCTAGTTTTTTATTTGTTAATAGCAATGGACTTTTTTAAGTGCCAGTATTAATGTTCCTCTATTTCTCCAGAATATTCAAATAAAACTAGGAAGGCTTGGTAGCAAACAAGTAATTTTTACTTCATTACTCTCAGCACATAAAAAGTGACATTTTAAGGCTAGTTATGTTAGTGCAAAGGCTTTGTTTTAGCTTAACTTGAACCTGCCCTTAGCTTTTTGTTTTGTTTTAAAAGAATTGAATCTCACAGATAAGAGTCAGCTTCTTAAATGTCATTGTTTCTGTATCTTTAGTTCTTCTGTCTGCTTTGTGTTTTGGCCCAACAGTTGAATGTGTCCTGGATTAATTTTAGGAGTATTAGTTAGAAGCAATATCTAGAATATGTGTTCTCTTCCTCCCACTTGGTGTTATCCTGGTCTCTGGCAGCTGTGTTTCTCCAGTTACTCATTCCACCTGAAAGTGCAGAATTACTTTGGAGCTAAAGGGAGCCAAATGCCAGGGATTGCCTCAGAGGAGGCTTCTCTGAAATGGCTCTGATGCTTCTTGCTTTCCACATGCGTATTTTAGGTTTGATTTTTTCAGAGGTGCTGAGTGCTTGCATTTCCTGCTGACTGCAGCCAGCCTTTCTTCTTTCAAAATCGCACCTCTTTTCAGTGCCTCTATTCCTTAGCTTTTTTAATTAGTTTTCAAAGCTGGCCCGAGGGCACCAGAACTTTATGTTAAAGACCCCTGTGGTGGGGGTAATGGTGGGAGAGTTAGCACCTCTGGATGCGTGCCCTGAAGAGTTACTGTTTGTACTGAGCTTCTCAAAGAACAGCTTTGCAATTAAATCTGCACTTTAAATTCAGCGCCAAAATAGTATTTTGAAAGATTTGTAGTATAAGGTGCTCATTTGGGAGATGTAGTAAGTGCCTGGCAAATCCTGTGTGTGGAGGTTTATTTTATGGTTTTGAATATGACTCTTAAGCTTTTTTTCTTTCCAACTGAACTTTAAGAACATCTCATTTCACACTTAAGTCGGTTTATTTGTCTGTATTTTGCAGGAATCCCTTGAAGCTCGCCTTGGGAATGGACAGCTATCTCCATTTCTGGAGGAGAGTAGTGCCAACTGAAGAAGCCTCAGAGGCAAGTCGGCAATTGTGCTGGTAACTCTTCTGAGAGTACGGGGAAGGGGCGACCTTCCAGGCCGACAGCCATGCCTTTCGGGCTGAAACTGCGACGGACGAGACGCTACAATGTCTTGAGTAAGAACTGCTTTGTGACAAGGATCCGTCTGCTGGACAGCAATGTGATCGAGTGCACCCTCTCCGTGGAGAGCACGGGGCAGGAGTGCTTGGAAGCTGTTGCGCAGAGGCTGGAATTACGTGAGGTAAGAGTAACCCGCGACAGACCATCTGTCACTGTATAATTTGACACATTTTTAGCTCACAGTCTGCTCATTTGAATCATGTTGTTCTCAGAGCTGGCCAGATATGATCAACAGCTGGAGCTTGGACAAACATATTCTAATTGCATAAAAACTGAAGGCAGAACAACATTCAGGGTTTGGGGCTGTTGCTCATCCATCATAGCTTTGAGAGCTCTTTGTAATAAGAAGATGAGGTTTCTTTCCTTAGAAAGCCATGAGTGTTACATTCTTTACTTCTAGAGAAGACGATTTCTCAGTAATTGATTTCTTTTTTGCTTCTTTTTTTCTTTCTGTTGGTGATGCTTTAGGATGTCCTGAGAGAGAAGTTAGGTCCTCCCCTTTTCTTCCAATGCAGAAAGCAGTGAAACAAATGAAGTGATTCTCTTCATATTCCTTGTGGGATTCCCTAGTTGTTGCTGCAGAAGTCTGAGGCCTGACAGTGCTCTCTGGAGGTCCACCTGCATTTGTGAACTATAGCTCTGTCAGTGAGTTAGTGTTCTTTTTCATAAAGCATTTTGTGATTTTAGAATGTGTTTTGTTCCACTTTGGAACAAAGCCTGAAGTTTCAAAATCTTCCAGAGAGAAGAGATTGGACAGAAAAGTAGCAAAAGAAGCTCTTTCGGTCAGTGTTCAATGTCAGGGGGTTTTTTATAGCTTTGGGGTTTTTTCATTTTCAAAATTATTTCTGTCATGCAAAAAGAAGTATGTCAGCACAAAAAGTTTGTGTTTCAAGATGAAAAAAATATTTTAACAACACAGAAGAGAATGCTTTGATGTTGTTGGAATGCTTTCCCCTTCTTTCATCACCCTCCCTGCTTTTTTTTTTTTTCTAAATGAAGTTTTGGCAATGTTGAACTAGTTTTGTAAAGTTCAGATTTCAAGAGTACAGCATTTTTGATAGAAATGTGTGTGGGTTTTTTTGGTTGTGGTTTTTTTGTTGTTCTTGGTTTTTTTGTGTTTGGTTTTTTTTTTAAGGAGAGACTTCTTTCAACTCCAAGAGGGTCTCCTTGCATGAGGAATAGTTGAAGCTAGCAAGTGTGGTAGTGTTGAGTGCTGTCCTTTCTCTCTGGCCCCATATTCAATTCTTCTGCTCCTCTAGTCTTCCTGCCATGGTGTGTAAGGAAACAAATCTAATGAAGTAATTTGGTGACTGTCCACTTCCCTCTCTAAGTTTACCATAGTTATTGAACTTGCTGTTCAGTCAAATTCTACAGAAGGTTAAAAAACCTTTGACAAAGCTCAAAGTTTTACAAGATTTGTGTAACTAGATAGCCCAGAGAAGCCCATCAAGTGTACTGAGGCAAAAATCCTTGCAAGCATCCATATTGGAGGGAAACTGTTTAAATATCCTGAATTCAGCAAAACCTGCAGCTGGAAGATATATATCTTTTTGTAGAAATTGGCAAAGTGATGTGCAAGTAGGGATAAGCCAAGCTTCATTAAATCCCATGTGAATAAAAAAGGACTAAAATCCTATTTGTCTCTTTCATGTAGTCTCAGGTAATACATACTTCAGTTTGGTTTTATGTTTAAATAAATCCGAGGTATACCACAACTTCTGCCTTCATGTTAGGAATACATCCTTGTTTCACTCAAGCTGATTTTTTTAGAAATAAACAAAAAACTGTCCAAACTTCCTGCTAAAAAGCAAAGCTGTGATATGCATTGTTGCGAAGGACTGTCAATCATACCATACATGACTGAAAAACAGTATCTAATGGATTATGCGTATTTCTGTTTGATCTCTGGGGAATGCAACTCCCTGCCTGACTGAGTCAGGGTTCAGGAATAGGTCAGTAGAAAGTGGAGCCATGTAACTACTGTAAAATCTGGGTTTATCCTTTTCAGCAAAGCTCTTGACAAAGCATCAGGTCTTCTAGTTGAACAGTTACTGCTTCCAATAAAATGAGCTCTTATGCCAGCATTATGTAAAAAGTAAAGATGAGAAGAGGGTGAGAAAGGGAAAGAGAGAAAAGACAAGATCAGAAATGTCATTTTATAATGATGTATGTATGTGCGCAGATTAAAAGGGAGTTTTTTTACAATATAATTGCATTTTTCCTTTCAAGTGAGACTTAAGTGAACCTGCTTGAAAGAGCAGGGTAATCTGTACAAATCTATTGTGAGTCTTCGCGTCTCCTTCTCCTTCTTGTTCTCCTTAATTCACTTTCTAAAACACTGAAATGTTTAAAGATGGCACATTTGGACATATTGTAAATATGAGAGAGGGCAAGAAAGTACTTTCTAACAAAAATTACTTCTTTCAAGCTAAATTTCACAATACCCCTGCCTTTACATTGGGCAAAAAATTGTCAACAACAGGAGGTGACAATTACTAAACCAGGAAATGTCATTCAAAAAGATTCATACTATCTGTGATCCTGTAAACCCCAAACCAAAGCAGAAGGATGAGGAGCTGAGCACTGCAGGCAGATGCTGACCACTGTGCATGGGCGGCCCTTTGCTGTCATTCTGACCTTTACTTTTTGTGCCCTTGAAGGTGTCCCTTTCTTGTAGAGCGCAACTGAAAGCTTGGGTTTGTCAGCCAGGTTGCCTCAAAGTTTGGCTTGGTTTGACTGTCTTGCCAGCAAAGTTGGGATGGGGTTCAGGTCAGGCAGTGCTTAGACAAAAGATGACCTAAGAATAATTCCCCTCTGTGCAAGTATCCCAAAATAGTAGTGCTTAATGATTTTTGCCTGGAGGAGCTGGAACTCTGTCTCTTTCTCAAGGATAAATATTGAGTTGGCTGCTTAACCAGATACGTTAACAAGCACCAGCCAGTCTTGATGAATCTTTTTGAATGACACTTGCTGGTTTAGTAATTGTCTGTCATCTCCTGTTGTTGACAATTCTATTTGTTTTGCCCTATGTAAAGGCAGGGGTAGTTATGGACTTGGGAGTACAACGAAGTCGAAGTCCAAAACAAATATGTTGTCACTATACTAACAGCTATCATGTAATCTATTTTAAGACTTCTCAGCATGGTTTTTTGTGTATCCAGTTTTCTTTTCTGACTCGCTCCGTTTCCAGAATTGCCTTTTCACATAGTGTCATTGGGACATACATTCTTGTCTGCTGCTTTAGCAGATGACCACAGCTCCTGAGGAATGTGAAACAGCTTCCTTGTACCATGTATGAGGTAATGTAGGTAAGACAAATTTTAAAGCCTTCAGAGCAGTCTGTGTTACTTCTGATGCTGCCAGATGTAGGCATCGGTATTTATTCCATGAAAAGTGAGGTCAGTGGTTCATTCTTTTTACAGATGGGCAATCAGACCAACTTTTGGAATCAACCTAGTGTTCAATCACCTTCTTGTAGACAAAAGATATCATTTTTATATCTCCTCCTCTAATTTGTGAGGTGTCTGTACTGCAAAAATGCTTTGTGGACTGAAGAGCATGGCAACAGATGACTCACATTCTGTAAGACCTTCTGGACAGCCATATGCCTGGTCATGGCATATGGAACTTGATGGTCCAGCTGTTTCCAGTTCCGTGTTCCTCCGTTTCTGTTTGGGGATTATTAATGTTCCTAGCAGAGAGTCTCTTCAGGCATTCACAGTAGTGGCTACAGAAGTCCTTCTCCACTGTGGGTTCTTAAATGTTCCTCTAGTTTTCAAGAAGTAAAATTCCTGTCGAGAAGGAGCTGTTGTTCACATAACTGTGTGGGTTGTCTAGTCTCTAAAGTGCAGGTATTTAGGACTTGTGCTCTGTTCTTCATCTGCAATTGCTTGATCTGCTCCAGGGTGCTTTCCAGGAAAACAGTTGTCTTTTAAGTGTGCAAAATGCATGCTGCCATGTTTGGTCCAGAAGAAGCTTCAACACTACATTTCATTTTCTTCTTGTTCCTTGAAATTGATTCAGGATCCTGGATTTGGTACTTGAAGAGCCTTTCTGCTGTAGCAAATCTAAACTTTTGTTGTCTCCCAGCCCCCACTGAAAAGGGAGGGACTGTACTCATTCGATCCGTTTAATTGCAATAACCTTCATTTCTTCAGTAACTCTTTCGCTTCGGAGTTCAAATCTTATTAGTTGCTAGATGTTTTGCAAGTATTTGGCACAGCAAATTTGGGTCCTATGTGGTGTAAATGTTTACTTTTTAAAGTAATGTGGAACCACTGTTTTCCCAACTGCACTGTTTCTTGCTGTGGCTGAGCTGCCCTGCAGTGATTTTCAAGTATATGTTAAAGGGTTTCCCTTACGAGATGGTAAAATCATTGTTCTTTTTCCTGCGTTCACATTAATTCCTTTTTTCTGCTGCCTCCACTGTTCCTCTCAGCTTCATTTTAATCTAATTACTCTCATGGTGAGCTCACCAGAAAGAACTTTTTATCCACTGATGACTACAGAAGGAGAGTAGACATCTACAGTGAACTGGTTAGTTTTGTTTTAAGTGAATCCTATGGGAGATGCTGACTTCTTGATTTATTTGTGCCCTGGATAGATAGATTGATTTACTGAAGAGACTTTTAATTTCTAGAGGGAAATACTACAAACGAACAAGCTTGCTTCACAGTGCCAGACTGAGCAGTGCTTGAGCTGTTTGTCAGGTTTAATTGAGGAATCAATTTGAATTAGTTACCACCATAGTTAAATGCTAGTCTGGATGTTCTCCAAAGTTGAAAATATGTACGTAATGAGACCCTAAAGTAAATACACCTGTGCCCCCATTCAGAGTTTTGCACGATTGTTTCTTGCGTGCCCTCAGCTATAAAGTAGTTGGAGCAGTGTTTCCCCTGCTGGTTTATTGCCATTTGTAAGCATTCAAAAATTTTGGTATTGCATTAGTTGTCCTTGTGTTGTGTGTTAGGTCATGGTGTATACAATGGTTTTTATAGAAGTATCCTTAGGGCAGTGAAACAGGCTGTTGATGGTGCATTTTTCAAAGTGTAACATCTGCAATTTTCCTGCTGCTTAGAATACTTTTTATTTAAAAGTGTTAACCTTCATGGTTGATTTATAGACCAAGCATTTTGAATGTATTAAAAATAATTGCAAGTGAAAACTTTATTATTATGGAACTTTCTCTTTTTTGTCTCAAGTATCTTGATTTAGAATGTTGGTACTATGTATAAAGGGTTGTGGTTGCCTCTGAAAGGATTCTTGTGCAGATAAATTACGCTATAACAATAAAATATTAATTGTTTTAGAATTAATCCGATCTAACGGAAACTACTGGAAAACTTTCACTGAATAGAGATTCAGTTGGATGAAAGACCGACAAAAAGTGTATTGAAATTAAATGAGAAATATGCAGGAATAATAATGATCACACTTTCAGATGCAAATCTACTTGGTGTCCCTGAAAGTTCCTCACACAGTTTCTGTTTCATTGATTCCAGCATTATCACAAAGTGGTGTTTTATATTTAAGACACTGCTGGAAATCTCTAGATGCTCTCTGCTGAAATACTGAAGAAAAATATGTTGATGCAAACTTCACAGTTAGATCTACAGCCATATTTCCAAGCATCTGATGGATTAATTCACTTGCTAAATATGAAAAATATTTTTCTAGCTCTGAAAGCTGTTCCATGTTAATTACTCTTCACCAACAGCAGTTCCATGGGGATTTTAGAGTAGGTACTACAGACATTGAAATTTATGTTGGAGAGGAAACAGTTGAGATTTTTGCGGTGTTTCTGTATTGCCTAGAGCAAACAACTTGTGTGATAGGTACATTTTAGGCATGTATACTTGTCCATCATAAAATCTTGTTAGTATTAAAAAAAAAAAGGAGTAAGCATGTTCTGTGTTGAGTAAATGGTTCTGGTATTGGTAGCTATATTTTGTCTAATGCATGTGGGTTTACAATCTTATCTCTTTATAGTTGGAAAAGTCCTTGTCCTTTGTGTGAAGTGGGCTTGATCCCAAGTCTCATGATGCCTTTAATTCAGACTTAGTGTTTGCTGTCTGTTTGCAAGTCACAGGTGTCTTTCAAGAAAACATACTCAGACACTTTCTGTAAATTATTTATGTCACCTCTGCTATAATGCCAGTAGAGCTCTTCAATATGCATTTGGGAGAGATGGTTGGGGGCAGATAGTACTCCTTGAAGTACATTATATTGCAATATTAATTTGTCATTGTCTTCAAAATTGTCCTACAAAAAGGGGCTGTAAAAAAGAAATCACTGTGGTTTTGCCTATGGAAAAATGTACACAATGCCATCTGTTCTTATTTGCATTTGTGTCCTGTGTGTGTATGTGATCTAACTGGAAAAGGTAAACTGACACTATTTTGTTTCTTTATCTAGACTCACTACTTCGGCCTTTGGTTTCTCAGCAAGAGCCAGCAAGATCGCTGGGTTGAACTGGAAAAGCCTCTGAAGAAACAGCTGGACAAATTTGCCAACGAGCCGTTGCTTTTCTTTGGGGTAATGTTCTATGTGCCCAGTGTTTCCCGACTGCAGCAGGAGGTGACAAGGTATGTGGTTTCCCTCTGTTCACACTGTTGGGATAGAGCTGGGAGGGAATGGGCAGTTGCTCTGTTTCTGGCATTCAGTATGTGCTCAGGTTTCATCTGCTTATTTCTTTTGCTGCTGATTGCGCAAATGGGAAAAAAATGAGAGAAAAAAACAAAACAAAAGCTGCATTGATTAATGATTATGCATGACTAACTGCAGGGGGAAAAAACGTTGTAATAGTTATGTTTAAAATGTTTAAAAACCTGACATAAATTTTAAACAGGACTCTGATGACCATACTTTTTTTTTCTGTAACCCGCTACTGATGAAAAGGAAGCCATAGGCAAAGGGCCTCTATATAGAGTCTTAGTTTATTATTTTTAAGAATACCTGTGCTTTGCTGAAAGTGAACTTTGGCATCCTTTTCCAGGTTCTGCCCATCCCACTCCTGATTTTTCCCCTTATGCTTCACAAAACAATTAAAACCGTTAGAGGGTATTTGTCCTTTAATTACGGCCAGGGCATACCTTTGCAAACAATTTCAGTGGGAATTACTCTTTTATTCAGAGCCCCACCCCCGTGCTGCAGTTGTTACAATGTAACTGTTTTGAGGGACTATTCTTGTAAACCACATCACTGTGTGGTTTTTGCACATCTGTGCTATATTTAAGCTTAATTAAAAAAAAAAAAAAAAAAGAGAGCAAGGAATAAAAAGCCCTCCTTGCCCAAAAAAGAGTGGGCTTGTTTTCTTTTCAACCAACATTATTTCATTTATCTGGCCTTGAGGAAAGTTGTATCAGCAAAACTAGAGGTAAAACCTGAAATAAGTGCGTGAAGGCTATGGGGTGGCAGATACCTCTCCACTGAAAAAATACTTGATTGGTGCAAACCTCGAATTCACCACATGGTCGTAATGTCTATAAAAAAAAAAAGCATAAATAGTGGAAAAGAGTGTCTTTAATTCTAAAAGGTATGTAAGATATTTTATATTTCAGACCATGTATTTTAAAGGATTTTTAATTGACATTGAACTGGAAAATTGACTTTGGTAAGACTTGTTTCTTAAAATTGGCAGTTGTCAAGCTATCCCTTGACTATTGTATATGCCGAATTCTTGCCAAACAGTGTGATAGAAACATCATAAAACTTACGTTTCTCTGAGAGTAGACCAAAAATTAATTCTTATCTGTAATTGTGTCTTCCTTTTTTGTATGGACTGGGAGAGGGAAGCCTCATATCTTTTCTTTCAAAATTAGCTGATATGCAGACGGGAGGTCTGAAATATTCTGTTGCTCACATTGTCAGCCCAATCCTGGCCTAGCTGTGTGTAGGGAAGCATTGTAGCTACTTGGATGCTATTATCCCCTCAAGCTGCAGCCTGCAGTGCTGATTGCTTATTCGTAGCTCACCTGCAGAGGTGTATTTGCTCATTCTGCCCAGGTTGGTAATAACAAAACATTTCAGTGACAACGGAACTTCACAGCACTCTCAATTGGAGTGGCTGCTGAATTGTTTTTCTTTCTGAAGTGATTGATAACATAAGCTACAGAATCTTATAAGTGGCTCTTACGTCTCTTTAAATGTCTGTAGTAAAGCCAGCAGTTTGCTAGTGGATTTCAGATATAGAATAGCCTGTTAAGATCTGTTTGTTTATTTCATGAGTGGAATAGCTGCGCTATTCTGCACTGTAGATTATGTGATGGCAGCAAACCTTCAACTGTGCAATAGGTAGATTCATGTTTGAAGCAATGAAGGGTGGAGATATGGAGGACTCTTCTGAAACAAATGGCAGAGAAAGGCTTAGTCTGAAGTGTGATTACATGGACAGATGGATTGGGGGCTTGTAGGGCTTTTTTGGCTTTGTTTGCTCTTTGTATACTGATTAAACATTTGTTTTTAATGTGATACTGGCTGCTTTTAGGAATAGGCTTGATGATTACATGTGATGTTGAGGTAGGCACTGAACTCACCCACTCAATGCCTATGTATTTGACTTATATTTAGGTACAAATGAAAAATCTGTCTTAAATGCCAAACTTGTGATCTCAGCTCCTGCTGGGAAGCTGCAGAACCACTGCAAACAAATTCAACCCCAAAACAAAACCATCACCAAAGGCTGATATGAGAAAGAAGGGGTTTAGGATCCTTGGGAAAGGATCCCTAGAGGTCCCTAGAGGTCTTTAAGAAAAGGTTGGATGATGTACTTGGTGGCATGACCTAGATATTAGGGTAGTGTGTTATAGGTAGGATGGTGTGTTGGTAGCAGGATGGCAACAGGTTAGGTAACAGGTTTGGCTAGGTTAGGTAATAGGTGATAGGTTGGACTCGATGATCTCTAAGGTCTTTTCCAACCTTACTGATTCTGTGATTCTGTGTGAAAATGAAAAGCCAAGACTGTCAGAGCACTTGATTCAGCTGTTAAGCTCTTTGAAGCCAACCTTTGAGGTCTGCAAGAAAAGAAGAGGCGAAGAGTACATATTAATCATATTAATATTAATGTGGGAAATATTAATCATTTTAATAGGCCAGATATGACTCTGGCTTGCAGTTCTTCCCTTATTTTTTTTTTAAACTGACACTTGCTTAAAGATGCAAACATTAGTGGTGTGGGTGTTTTTTTCCTCTTTGCAGAAAGTGAATCACTGGGATAAGGTTAGAAGCAGTATCAGGACGTCGTCAGTCTTGTTCAGTTTGTGGTTCTGAGTGCGAATGGTGAAGCTCCTCGGGGCAGCCATGTTTCTTGACCTGTGACAGAAGCTTCCCAGGGATATCCTAGGGAAATGTACAGAAGGCAAACACTAGTTATACTGTATGGCCATTCCTTTCTGCTAATGGCCATGACATAAATATTATTGCAATGCTCTACTTTCAGTGTAATAGCATTGTACTCTTTACATTAGGCCTTCTCATAGGAAAGCTATTTCCTACCCTTTCACAGGTTCACAGGATATTCCAAGTTGGAAGGGACCCACAGGGATCATCTAGTCCAGCTCCCAAGCGAATGCCCACCCAGGGATCGAACCCATAACCCTGGAGCCATGGGCACCACGCTTCATCCATCTGAGCCTCCCATCATCTAGACCGTGTGCAACCTCTTATTTCCCTACTCTTTCTATTCTGTTTGTTTTCTCTTGAGTTGGGGCTCCAATCTGTATATATTCCCTGATCTTAATCCTGTCTCCTCCAAGATTTAAGTGACTCCAGCATCTCCCTGACCACTGGTCATAGCATTGTACTGGTGCCCAGTCCCACAAATGTTTTTCATTTCCACAGATTAATGATAATTTCTTGAGGTGTCAGGAAGAGTTTCAGCATATTGTTATTGCTGTAATTTGAAAATTTCTATGATTTCTGATAAATGAAATTTTAAAACAACTAAACAAAGCAAACAACCAACAACAGTAAAAAAACCCAACCCTCTTTCAAATTTAATGGCAAATATATCAGGAGTAATTTAGGTGGGAGCCTGGGGATTGGCACATTAGCAAAAGGTATTTTTCATAGAAGGCTACTTAGACAACCTCTTTTTAGTCATCCAGCTGTTCTCAGTGAGCAACCGTCACAGGTGGAGATGATGTGCATGCTTTTGGCACATTTAAAGCACCTGGGATCTGCATAATGTCTGATATAAAGCAGTCTTTGTGATGCTCTGTAGAGTAGATATTTGCATAGATTAGACATAAAAATCTGCCTTTTATTTTCTGCTAACTCCTCAGAGAGGAGGCATTCTTTCAACCATTTATTTTTTAAAAAGTCTTTGTACAGTGTCTAAAGTAAACAAGCTTGCTTTCACTGTGCTCTTGTTCCAAAAACAGAGAACCTACACACTCTTGTGGCTCTCTGAAAATGTGGGTGCAATGCTGTTTTCTGCACCAGTATCAGACAATCCATGGCCTTTTTTTTCATCCCCCCTCCCCTTCCCACACTTCTAAAGGAAAACTGAAGTCACATTTTGCTCCCCACAGTGTCTCTGTTTTAGCACATGGTACTGCCGTGCCTCCTGTGAAGGAATGATGGTGTGCTTCGTTCTGTTCTTATTTTTTCTTTCCTGGAATAAGTTTTCAGAACCTTACTGTGTGCACTGTACTCAGTAATATCCAATAATGTTTGTGCTTTTGTGTACTGGGATGTAATCCCATGAAATGAGAGCAGTTCCTAGTCTGAATGCCACCTTGGGGCTTGGTCTCTGTGGTGCTGTGCACGGTAGGTGCGATGTGCACAGCTCTGAAGGGAGGGACATATTCCAGGATCTACACTGTGCTACATTGGGATTTTGCCACAGTTTCAGCTGTCAGTCCTGCATTTTCCCAGAAGAACATGGCGTACAGCTTTCCTGTGAAAGGAAACAGTGTTTGGAATGGGATGGCTGCACCTGCAAAGTGTGGGAATGAGTGTGTTCACAGGTGGGAAATTAAGAGCATGTGTCTCCCAGGCCTCTTTTCTGGAGGGTCTGTGAAAAATTAGCCTCAAACTTACCCTCCTTTAACTGAGTAAACATTTATTTTCTCTGATATTTTACCGCCGTACCCTTTTCTTGACCGTGCTTAGCTGTTTTTTTTTTTTCCTGTCTTTTAAAGAAATATTTCTTCTTCACAATGCCCTGCCTTTCACAGAATGTTAGAAGTTCTGTAGTTAATCACAGAATATTCTGAGTTGGAAGGGACCCACAAGGATCATCGAGTCCAACTCTTAACACTGTCTCCCTGGCGGGAATCGAACCCAGGTCTCCCACACACCAGGTGGGGACACTTACCACTGCACTAAAGTGGATTTCCCTTTCTTTATTTTTCTACAAGTGTTAGGCGAAGGCTTTTTAAGTAGATGTTCCTCTAACATGTACAGAGCTCTGAACTCTTAGGACTCTATGAGTTGTTAAATCACATGAGGATAAAGTAGAGAGGAAAAAATTAGTGTTCGACTGCTTGATATTTAAAGGGGAAAATGGTCTGGCAAATCTCTTTTAACAAATCCTGGGGTTTTTTTATTCCCCTCAAAAAAATCCTTGTTAAGTGTCTTGTCTACTTGAGCTTATTTTAGCTTTTAATCTCCTGTGTTTTTCTTTTTTTTTTTTTTTTGAAGAAGCTAGTTTCATGTCCTGAAGTGTTGCTGGCTTTTACTAAAAGTACAATCAGCTAGTTTTTTACCAGTCACTGCTGTCTTTTCTCCTAGTCACTGCACCTTACATTGTTCTTTTAATTTCTCTGTTAAGGCTGAATATGATACATCTATCCTCCTGTGCCAGCCTGGTTTTTAGCAACTATTTGGGCTGTTGAGGTTGTAATGGTACATGAGACTGCTTTGCTCTCCATGGTTGGTCACACTTGCAGCTTGTGGCTGTCTGAGAAGTCTCTGTATGTACCTTCCAGTTCATGGTAGTTGACTTGGCTTCATTGTCCAAAATAATTTTCTGTATATCACAGTGTATCAGAAAAAACAGCACAATGTGTACCATCAGATTTGTTCCAGACATCCTTGACTGTGCTTGCCTGAAGGGAAGGACTCTGACTGATTGTGTGGCCGTGCTTGTTACTACACCACTGATAGACCCATTCACACAAATTAAGATTCACACGAATTAAGACAGTTGCTGCTACACGTGGAAGCTGTATCAAATGATACAAAATGTTGTGGCAAAAATAACAGACCTTAGAAATGTAAGATAATTTAGTCCAATGAATCCTTTCAACCTTTTGTTCTCAGCTAAATGATTTGGAGAGTTAAATTACTGGATGATTTTTTAAAGAAGAATGGTGGGGAACAATTATGACCTGGCTGGGGTTGTCAACTGACCTATATGTGGTGGTACTAATTCCTTCCTTGTTAAATGAAAAACTAATATAGAGTGCTGTAAGTAGGTGCTGTGTCGTGAAACACAGAGGAAGAAGACTTTTATACCAATGTAAAGGTCTTATTTAAGAGAGTGTTCATGAGATGTCATGGTGGAATCTCCCAGAGGAAGCAGTAGGAACTCTGGAGCTGATATTTTATAAATCTACGTGAGGCCAAGAAATTTCTGCTGGAACACAATCCTATTTTGGTTTTAGATGGCAGTTACCAGCCTGCCTGACCCTACAGATCCCAGTTATGTTCATAGTCTTGGTGCTGATCATCTCATCACTGGAACTGCACACTATCTCCCAAGGCTAGAAGAAAGGCAAGCTCTGGGGTTCATTGCTAAGCAGAGGCAGTTGTGAACCCCCAGGGAGTCCTGAGTCCCCTGGGATCCCAGCTCTCTTCTGTTGGACAGGATTGTGAATAGATCCTGGATGAGTCCTAGGAGGCCTGGGTGGCCACTTCGGCTTTGACAGTCTGGGATATTTGCATTTTGGTGCTCCTTTGATGGTTTGATTGTTTTGTTTTAATTAGTAGACTTATTTAATATTAGTGGCTGTGTACTACAACATAAAACACATTAAGCTTGTACCTGCCTTGTAAACAACCTAATACTTAATTGACTTTCATGTTCTTTTTAGAGGACAGCAGCAACAAATAATGTGCAGAATTGGGTTGGGTCTTCTTGTTTTCATATTATTTCAGTGTATGTGTTGTTTTGCTTTTCAGTAATATCCTTGAGTTGGTTCTTTTTGGATGTGTATTTTAGTGATGTTTAAACTTTGACTTAAAAGTAAGAACTCCTTCAAAGCAGACCTAAGATTCAACGTTAATCCCCTGTTTATAAAATATTTGCTGAGGAGAGCAAACCCTTCTCCCAGCTGACTTTCTTCACTGAATGGGGAGCTTGTTCTCTATGTGTTGGTTATTGAAAGCTGAGCTCTTTGTGCCAGATATTTTAAGAAACTGTTGACGCTTAGATCTAATCTATTACATTATACTGTGCTTTTAGACCAGAAAGTGAATGCGTTTTCATGTGTGTGGTTGGGCAGTACATATGTAGCAACTCTAAAAAAATAGTGTTGCATAACTATAAATACAGTGTAGGATACTTCAACCTGCATTCTTGCTTTAGTGTGTTTTGAAGGCAGTGGCTGTGGTGGTTAGAAATGTTGTAACAGGAATGTCTTGGCATAAGGCAGATTGACATTTATATCTGATCATAAGGAAATAATACTAATTTTATATTCTGGGGCTTAGTCATGTGTTCTAACATATCACTTTCCTGATGGGAGCTATTGCTATATTTAATTTTAGTAGAACAGATACTTTTGGAGTACTCTAGACTTTCCTTATTGGGCCCTTTTAAATGGCCGCAAAGATTACATTTTGAGTTTCTATTCATATATGTAGTAACAATACACCATTTACATACAGTGGGGGAACTTCCTGTCTGGCCTTATGTAGCCCAGGTTGAATTCTTCCATGCCAGTCATGCTAGTGAAGGCATTTGTACTTGGAAAAAGGCACTTTATATCTTCCTTTCTTGTCAACCTGGGCACATATGCTGTTGAACCCGTATGTTGGTCTGGTGGCCTGAGATTTTATTGAATGCTAGGCAGCTCTTGCTGACTCGTGCACACCAGGTGGGGACATGGATGGCTTTTATGATCATTGAAAACCATAAATGATTAAAAAATTCTGCAGCTGGGTAGAACGATATATCAATTTTATTATCCATGCTTGTGATCTTTGTTAGGCTTTTCCCTAAACTTTGCGGCTCTTGAAATGAAGTAAACATATGAATTTCAGTCTGGGATGTTTTTAGATGTTCAAAACAACACTTAAACTGGATTGGTAAAGAGCAAGGAAACAAATGCATGAGAAGTGTCACTGCAAATACTCTATAGCTTCCAAAAACCAGAAGGAAAAAGAATACCTAGCTTTACCAAAAAAAGAACTATCATTCTTCAATAATAACATGGCTTTGAGGGGGATTGATACATGGTCTGTAAACTTCAGAGATGATGGCACATTAATTGTGCACCCATTTCAAAAGTACAGGAGCCAGATGAATAGAAAATGTAGATATGTGCAACAGGACAGAGGAGGATTCATTCAATTACATGATCTCTCAAGTTGGAAGGAACTCATAACAATCATTGAGTCCATCTCCCTGCTCCAGACAGGACTACCTAAAACTAAATCATATGATTTAAAGGATCATTCAGATGCTCCTTGAACTCTGTCAATCTTGGTGCTGTAGTTACTTCTCTGGGGAACCTGTTCTAGTGACCGACTACCATCTGATTGAAGAACATTTTACTAATGTCTAATCTGAACTTGGAATCACGGAAGAATCATAGAATAGTTTGGGTTGGAAACGACCTTTCAAGATCATCCAGTCCAATCCCCCTCTTCAGCTAGATCACAGTGATCAGAGCTCTGTACAATCTCATCTTGAATGTTTGCAGGAATGGGGCATCCACCACCTCTCTGGGCCTTGCTCCAGGGCTTTACCACCTTCACTCTTAATAATGTCTTTATTATGTCTAGACTAAATCTTAGAGTCCTATTTTATAATCCTTGTGTAAGTGCATACTTCCCCTAAGGCAGCTTCATTCCACTTCCTCATGTCCTATTCCTGATCACCAGAGCAAGTGACTTTATGATTAGGATACAGCTGTAAATCACTGTGTTAAAAATGTCTTGATTGCATAGGCAGTTGAGACTGAACCTTAATTCCAGAAAGAAGAGCTGAAGGTCCGTGAGACTGAAGCTAGTGCTTAAGACGTTTTATGGTCCTTCAAGAGAAGGAAATACACTAAGCATTTTGGAACTTGCTTTGAAGGTCTACCCAACTTCTGTTGCAGGAGGAGGAGTATTCTGCCTTCCTGCAAGGAAACAGAACCTCTTTAAGTGGCCTATGTATTTATTTTGTGATATCTGACAGCTGAAATGGTGCTGAGGCTGGAAATCTGGGCTTCTGCTTTCCTTATTGAAGAACTTGCTTTGTGTGTGGAGTTGCCTGTTATGATGAGTCACACTATTTTTTATCTCAGTCTGTGAAGAAGCTGTCCTCACTGATGCTTGATGATAAGCACTTATGTTAGGAGGTAACCTAGAGCATCAGTTTTCTTCTGAAATCCTGTTCCTCTTGGTCCTTGGCTTCGTCATGTTAGATTTCCCAGTGCCCCACACACGTATGATTGCGTATTCCTGGCTGTATGGTTATCAGTACTCGTTTAGTATGTGTGTGTATTTATGGAAAATCTGTCGAAAGTTTGCTTGGTTAATCTGAAGGTGTCCCCTTTTCTTGTTTTGTGTTGGGTAACTGGTTATCTTGAATAGTGCTGCAGTGTGATTTTAAATCTTGCTGTAATTGGCAGGAAATAAACCTCATGACAGCTGCAACTTACCTACTTTTTGGAATGAAGTGGAAAATTGCATCTTGCTTTCTTTGAACTGGAGCATCTTAGGGCAAGAAGAGAAGCATAGGGATATTATGCTTCTGCTTACTCAGCTGGAGGATTTGTCAGAAGTTGTACATATTTAACAATATGGCCTTGCTAGATCTAGTTACACTTGTAAACTTGACAAGAAACCTTCACCTAGGTGTTTACTCTCAAGGACTGTGTCGGGCTTAGGATAAAAACTGACAAATGAAAAACAGACTTTAATATTATAGTTGCATTTCTAAACAGAAATAATATTCTGTGGACTTGAAATTTAAGTTTAAATATTTCCTCAAGGATGGGAACATGCTGTCATCACCATGATGTACAGGGGGTTCCCAACCACCAACAGGGAGAATTCTGTAAACTTAGTCAAAAAACCCTGCTGTTGTGGCTGTTGGAATGATTCTCAATAGAATCAATATTGATGGATTTTCTTCCCTGACATTTGGTAGCGTAGTTGTGTCCTTAAACCAGACAAATGCAACTAAAAGCAAATAGAGGGCTTTTTTTACCTTTCATTTAGTGTCATTCATGACACTTTCCTAGAGTGTCATTCATGATACTCTGCATTGCATGAAGGGAAGATAAATGGGACTAATTTAACTGTCAATAATTTAGAAGGTGAAGATGTCGTTATTTCCTGGTGTGCATAAACCAAGAATAAACTTTAAAGCTTTGAAAAAATCTAATATCAAGAAGAGCCCTGAGAAGCAATTACAGGAGTTGAGGTTTTGCTGTACCTTAAAAATCTGAAACAGCAGCAGAGTCAGGAGGAATGTGGTTCCTTGGCTTTGACATGCAGTAGTTACAACATTTAAAAAATTTGTAAAGACAATATTGATTTTAAATGGAAATGCCACTATGTACTCTAAAACTGGCAGCATTTCAAGGCATCAGTTACATAATGTTTTCAGTGATCTCAAACTACATCAAAGGCCTTGATTTTGGGCTAATAGGTGATGTTAGTAGTGTCTCCTGTTGGGATTGGTGTTTTTAGCGTCTGGAAGCCCTTGGTAAGTGGATGCAGTTCAGTTTTGTGGGCGTATTGTTACGTTGCATGAGTATAAATGTTATATATATGAGCATCCCTCAGAACTGATAGGTTGAACACAGCATAGGGCTTGGTTTGTAGCAGCATGGAAGAGATGCAAGAAGTAATTTGCTAGCCTAGATATAGCCCCTATTTTAACACAGTTTTATAAAAATAAGCAAGTTCATGGCATTGTAGTGTTATGTTGATACTAGAACTGCTTCCTTTTGCTTCTTAATTGAGAAGAAACAGAAAATAAACTCTTGTTGACCATTAAATAGAAAGATCATTTGCATAAATGAAGCAGTTTCAAAGTAAAGGCCAAATGGTGCGTGTTTACCTATGAGAGATGAACAGCCTATCGTCCGCTTCACTTGCAATTGCCCTGCCCTGCTTTGGAAAGTTTGGTTGTGATCTGTTTACATTGGGGTCTTATTAAGCAAATCTTTATCTGTGAGAAGACATTGTGCATGTTTATGGATCTATTTATCAAATTTTTACGGAGAAGAAAGAAATTGGTTATTTCAGCACTCACTTGTGGCTAACAGAAAGAAGCTTGGAAGTTGTTCTGAAAAATAGTGAATTCACAGTGTGTGTTATCTTCCTCTTCTGTGAAATTTTAGTATAATAGCTATAGAGATAGTTACAGTGATGGATTGATCTTGCCTTCCCTAGGGGAAAACCCCCAACATTCTCTTCAATTTTTTTGGTTTACCAGGGAAAGGAGGAGAAAAGTGGAAAAAGGGAAAACCCTTGTCATCCTTAGCTGCTTGAATCACGGAAGTGCCCATCACAGAATATTCTGAGTTGAAAGGGACCCACAAGGATCTTCGAGTCCAACTCTTAAACAACACCACTACCTCCCCAACAGGAATCATACCCTGGCCTCCTGCGTGAGAGGCGGGGACGCTCACCATGATGCTAAAGTGGATTTGCCTTTTTGTGTCCCCTCAAATGAAGATGAAAAGTATAATTCCTCTAGTCTGTGAACTGTGCCACTCACTGCCTTTATCATTTAGACTACATATCACAAACTGTTTGGGTTTTTTTTCCCCTTAAGGTGTAGTAGCAATGTATGTCATTGCAGAATGAGGTTGCCCATTAATTTAGGAGCACTGTGTATGTGGTGAAGATTATGGTGTACCTCACATATTGGTATGCTGCTTCTGACTTGCTTCTCAGTGTAGTTTAAAGCTCTGTTTTTAACAGATGAGTATTCTACCTAGATTGGGGCTAGTGTTCTCCTGTTTGTCTTCCCATGAGATCCAGTAGCAGTGACCAGCAGTTTCTCCTTAGGGAAGTACAGACTGCTAGGGAATACAGTCAACTCTCTTCCACTTCATGTCCCCCAGATAGCAGCTTCACATCTTAGCGATGTGATTTTTCAGCAATTAAGGAGGCCCGTTTGGGGACTGACATGCATGAATATTCAAATTAGACAGTCATGAATATTCAAAACAACCCCCACGCTGTGCCGCACAGACCACGAGTGCACTGCTCTGCCTGTGGCGAGCTGCGCCGGCCTCACTCTACTCCTCTGCTCTGGGCCACACCAGCCTCCCCACCTCTCCTCAGGACCATGCTGCCCCTCCCTCCCTCACCTCCCCTCAGCTCTCCTAGGTTCCATACTGGCACCCCCCGCTCCCCTCAGGGCCGCTGGAACACCAGCACAGGCGGCTCCCTGCACCCGTGTCCTCAGCTGAGCGGAAAAGGGTTTTTTCCCAGCACAGGGTGGCCACAGGTGCTGGTAAGTGCCAACGCAAACAGGGATACACAGCAGGGCAGTGCTGAAACAGCGCCAGGGGGCAGTGTGAGGGTGTGAGGTGAATTTGCATATTAATGAGCTGCCATTCTGCGCAGATGAAGGGCTTTGTGGGTAGGGGGCAAAACCCGTGGTACCTTGGTATAGGAGACCTGACTGTATATTACTTAGTTTTGTATTACTTAGTTTTCATGACACAGACTCATCCTGCCTCAGTCATGTAGTTTCTCCTGATGAAGCCTTAAAGAGTGAAGGTTACTCTAGGCTTCCTGTGTCATCAGTAAGAAGAAATGGGTATTTCCACTGCATGATTCAGGATTCCTCTGTTGTGCATCACTTTTGCAGTTGATTCATTCTCTCTTTTCTACAGCGTGTTTTAAAAAGGGAACTATGGCTCATTGGTCTACTATGTAGAAGTGCCAGATAGATGTCTGAAATTTGTCTCCAGCATCAGAAAGAGGGTCAAGCCAGTAGCAGCAACAGCATGTGAGCAAAGAGATCTATGATTTTTGGTTGGGATTTTGAATTTCCAACTGCTTTTTAAAGGTTAAGAATTCAATAGACAGTGGAAATCTTGGTTATAGTCTTTATCATATTTAAACTTATAGTATGTATCCAATTTATTGAATTTGAAGTTTATACTTTAGGCAGGAGCAAACTTTTTCTGTTCTCTTATAGTTAAGACAAACTTTAAAAACTAGTTCTAAACTTATCTTTTTTTTAGGCAGCTGAATACCTTTAATATTTTTTTTTATTTGCTAAAGGAGCTGCAATTAAATGCCAGTACAATCATGAAGTCTCCAAATGTAGTTAAAAGAAGCATTTGTGTGGAGGCCCTCATGCAGCTGAAAATCTCGACAAGAATTTGGCAGGAATCTCAGTGTCGGAAGATGACAGATTCTTGTGCAGTGAGAAGTTTACTGGTTCACTGTTTTATCCTTTGCACTTGATATCTTCAGCTGTTTTTGAAGCTTTTACAAAGAATAATTATTCATTTCATCCAATGGATCTGTTTTGCCCACCCAACAGGGCATTGATTCACATATTTTTCTGGCAACATCCCATTGTTATCAGACCTCTGTTCACTTTTGCAGGGTTGTGTTCACTGGGACGCAGCGACTTCCTAGGCCATGGTTTTATTGTGTGATGTATTGATGTGTGGGGTGACTGTAGTCAGTAATTCCTGTGGAAACACCAGGGTCACCAAGCTATCTGAGTGATGGAAGCAAACTGAGTTTTCCTGTTTACTGCTGGCAGTGAGCACTAATGTGCCTATTTCGACAATCTTTTCACAGGAATATTTAACCNGAGGAGCTCAGTGACATGGTCTAGATGGTGGGAGGTTTGTATGGATGGAGCATGGTGCCCATGGTTCCACGCTTGTGGGCCTGATCCCTGGGTGGGCGTTCGTTTGGGAGTTGGACTAGATGATCCTATGGGTCCCTTCCAACTCAGAATAACCTGTGAACCTGTGAATACAAACTGTTTAAATGATGACCTATAGATAGGCAGCAACTTTGTTGTATCACATTTCAAGCACTGTTTCCTTATTGCCAGGGCACATTACTGTAAAAGGCAGTAGCCGAAGCACTGGATTTTGCTTCCCTGCAAGGCAAAATTCCACTAAATAAATAGAACTTTCTCAGACATTATATGATAGAGATTCTACATAAAGGTTTCAGTGACAGGGTGTTGCAAAAAGTTCATGAACAAGGATTCACTGCAGGCTACCAGAGCATTTTTTTCTTTTTTTAAAGTTCAGATAAGTTTGAACGTGTTCACTTGCTCTTTGAATAAAGTAACACCTGAATACGCTTGCATGCTGCTTTGCATCCACAAACCAATTTTCTTGTGATGTACTTCTGGCTGGTTACATATGCATACCAGTTATTCACTGGTATATGTGTTCATTTGGTTCAACTTTTGCACCAGTGCACAGCAGTACATTTAGCCAGAGAAGCCTGGTGCACTTGGGTAATTTCAGAGTTTAGAGCTGTAGGGGAGGAGGGTATTTAAAATATATATTGAAAAATGAAATGAGGCTTATGGGGTGTGTACATTATATTTTATTGTTTCAGTTGGCGCAATGAATGGGAAAGAATGGAGCAATGAGAACTCTTCATGTTTGTTTTGGGTCCAAAAAATAGTTGTGCCTGTACTTAAGCCCAATTTAAAAGAAAGTTACCCATTTATTTTCAGTTTTGCACAGTATGAGCTGGAATATACATATGTTCTAGTTAACTCACCACATTTTTTTGGCGTGATATTCTAACCTGCTTGGCCATTAACCTGGCTGGCTACCAGGAGAATTTTCAAACTGTTGACTCATGTTGCTTCCATATGTAACTTAAACCACCTTTTCCCTCAGTAGGTACAGCTTGAAGGTTAGCTGCCTGGTTTTTTGGGCCAGGAAACAGAGTTTTTTGAACTGAGTCAACACTTGTGAATAAAGGAAATAAATTTAAGCTATGTATTATTAACCTCTTGGGGTCTAAAGTAATTTTTGCTGAAATATAGTTCCAAATCAGGAAGACCAACAGGTTTTGCTGTACTTCTTTTCCCCATGGGGTTTAGTAGCCTTCAGAGTATATAGACATGGTTCATCTTTTAATTTTTGTGTCTTTCTGAGGATGGCTCTTCATAGCTGCCATTTAAGGACTTTTTTGTTTTATGCCATATAGAGATTTGTGGGCATGAGTTGCTCTGTATGTGTGGGACTTGCTGTTCTGAGGATGTGGCTACTCAAGTAGGAAATGACACATAGGCTGCATGCCATGTTGTATTAGTGAGCACCTATATATAGGTGGAAACTGTGTGGTTGAAGCTCCTATTCCTAGTTGGAGCCTGTGTTGTGTCATGCAGCAAAGGACAGATGATGGATAGTATAGAATTGTTCTATTTTTAAGAGTCCCACACCAGAGCAATAGCTGCCTCTGGCACACACAGCTGAAGGTGAGGAGGAAGAGCCCTGGGACCCTACATGGGAATGAGGGAGACCATGTTAGTAGGAAGGTGAAGGTGGAAGAAGCAGTTGTGCAACCTGATGGGTTTGCACTTAAAAATACCCAACTCTATTGAGGTTTCTGTGTAAAGAGCAGTATGTGGCTTGCTGCAATTCACCTACCTGACTCAGTTCTACCTTTTTTGTTGTGGAGGGGGAAAAATAAAAACCAAAGTGAAGCTAAAAACAAAATAGTCTTTCGAACTGTAACCTTTGGATCTCTAACCAGATGCAAGTGTTTTAGTCATTTTAGGAGATATGAGCACATAGTTGAGCATGTTTTTAAGCCTAATGATGTGAGTAGTGTGAAGTCAATAGGACTGCCATGCTGGACAATAACACTTTTAACGTGCTTAAAACCAAAACCAAATGGATATATGGCTTTTTTCAACGATGTACAAATAACAAACTTTTCACTCCAGATTTTTTATTCTAGTGTTTGTGTGTATTATTTATGCCTGCATTGAATGGGATTTTTTTCAGATGAAAATGCTAACATATGGATTTCTTTGCATTGTATGATTTTTGGTTTTCCTTTACTTTTGCAATCCCAACTTTTATAAAGATTAATTCTATCGTAGTGTCAGCAGGCTTTGCCAAACTCCAGTTTGCAGAGACTGAAGGTAACCTTTGCTGCGACAGAGGACTCAAAAGACAAGAGAATATGGATTTCTCTGTTGGGTTTTTTGCTCTAAAAGTCATGTTGGAGTTTTGTGCTGTATAATTCTTTAAGTATTTGGATTAACTCTGATAAAATTATAGGTGGTTTTAAAGGAGTTTATTGTGCTTATAAATTGTAGTGGGGCTCCCTGTAATTTGTTATAATTAATTCAAGAGTTCAAGGGCAGAAAATCAAGATCAGGCATGCCTTCTTTTCTTGCTAAAGCGTGCCATTACTGGCCTTTTTATTAAAGTTTCATTTTGTGTTTGTGGGTTTATTTGAACTTTGAGTATGCAAAAAGTATAATGCACTCTTAAAAAGTACCAGTACAGAGGATGGACCTGTTGTGGTTGGGGGGTTTCATTTTAAATGTAGAGAAATTGGTGGATACTGTGAAGCTGCATCTGCTGGCTGAGCCTCTTGTGGAAGGAGCGCATGTTTTGGAAGGCTTGTGTCATGTCTGTGGGCTGCAGCAAGGCCTGGGTTACATGTCTGTGCTTGTGCCCCATCAGAAGTGGCAGGAAAAGAAGAACACTCAACAAGCATTTCTTTACAGTCCAGGCTCTTTTGCTGCCAATGCGGATGCTGAGTGTGATGCTGTTATGTGTATAACTATGCAGGGTTTCACTAACTATCCATTTAATACTGAAATCAGAGACACACAACACTGATATCAGGCTATGCTGGAAGCATATAGAGTAATCCCCCAGTTCTTTGCGGCTCAAATTTTGCGGCTCCAAAGCTTCACCTTTTTTTTCCCCATGAAGTTGTCATAGACTGCCCTCAGTTGTTCACAGGTTTTTTCCATGTCACGTGAGCAGTGGATGGCCACACATGCGAGGTCTGTGTTTCTGCTGTGCCGGGGGGTGAGATTGGCATGTCCCGCAGGGTGGCTCGCCCAGGGGTCAGCTGGACTCCCTCCATTATGAGAATGCTGGAAGGATTAATAAAGTGGTAGGGAAGCCTTATACACACCGTGTCAAGCTTGCCGAGGGCGTGCAGGGGCAGCCTCTGGCACAGGCTTAAAGTCACACTCCCTGCCAGGATCAGTGCGGGCTCAAAGCCACACTTAGGACCATGAACAGCGTGGGCTTTAGTGGCAGCAGCTGTGAGCACTGCCCAGGCTTGCCATAAGTGGCGGCGACAGGGTCGGCCCACGGTTCAGGGAGGGGCCAGAGCTGAGGGAGCAGTGGGTGAGGTGGGGAGAGCTCATCTGCATATGTAGTTTGCTTTTCTTCATGGAAATCAACTATCATGAGACTTTTCCAGGCTCAAAGCCCCACAAAATTTGAGGGATTACTGTACTGCTTATATCTGAGAGGTTAAAAAGCCTTCCTAAATAGTCCAATTCCCATTCGTAATACATATATTCTTGTCTTTAAGTGCTCAATTTTGCCCCTGAAATTTGACTTCTTTTTTTTTTTTCTGGCATGAATCAATCAATAACCTTATTGGTCTTAAAATACTTTAAATTTACTTTCGGAATCTTCTAGCTATGTAAAGAGTTCAAGGAGATCTGAAATCTTAATAGACACTCTTTTGGGGAATGCATGCTAACAAACAACTATTCAGTAGTAAACTACTGAAACAGAGATGGTAAGCAGCAAGTAAGCAGTGCAAAATTCTCATCAGACTGTTTTTAGGTGTGCAAAGGGTTTCTTTTTCTAGCCAGGAGTTGACTGTGTCGCTGACCCTTAACCTTCGGAAGACATTGGCCTTTGGTAGGAGCTTCACTGGTCAGATGTGGTAGCTGGCCCTTCTGTTCGACTGTGTTCGACATGGCAGCTCACTGTGCAAGCCAGGCATCTAGACTGTGCATCATTTGTCCTTATCTCATAAGTTGCATATGAAAACAAATGGAAAGTGGCCATCATTGGGAAGTTAGCCTGTGTTAGCCAGATCCCCTCTTCTTCTCTTCAACTATAAACTATTGCTTTTAAAATGAGAGATTGAGCAATGTATCTTTTGATCTGTCCTCTTTTTTCAGTCGTATGTGTGGATATGATGCTATCCCAGCATTGTTCTGTCTCATTAGGAAGGGGAAAAGGAATTACACAAATTTTTCCATGTATTTAATTTATTTTGTTCTCAGTTTGTCATGTTTTCCATCCAGCTGGTGGAGGAAACCAGGATGTAGGCAGTTAGTTGGATGATGCTTTTGAACAACCCCATTTCTCAGTTACCTGAAGCTAACCTTGACCTACCCGATAAGGTTGTTATGATCAAAGAGCTCTAGAAAATGTTATGACTGTGTTTTTCTTACTGGCATTGACAGTTTGAGCTTCTGAGGGAATTTCTTCCTGCATGTGTGACAAAGAGTCTTTCGTCTCCTTCCTTCTTTTTTTCTGGCAAGTCTGCTGGTCTTCCTGAAGATCTGTGACAGGGTGTGGTAGACTTGTTCTCAATAATACCCTTCCAAAAATACATCCTTGTGTTAGTGGAAGCACTGCTGTTGCTTTTTATATTCTAACACAAATCCCAGATAAATAGTTATTGTCTAGTACTGTGAAATAGCAGACTTTTGCTGGGAGACAAGTTGATGAAATGCCAGAGGAGTGAACTAGAAATGTTCTGTTTATCAACACCATCTAAGTTTTTAAAGTGGCAAAGATGAGGCATTAGCACTGTGTTACTGACAATGACATCATCAATCTATGTACCTCTTTTTTTTTTTTTTTTTTTTGTTTAAGTGCCTTTACATTAAGATGTGTTGATTGAATCTTTGCATTTAAAATGTGTTTCAGCATGCTCAGGTACAGAAATCATAACACCATCGTTGCCAATATACTGAATGTTGTATCTGAAAAGACCAGTCTTGTTTGTCTGCCTGCCTTTCTTGCCATATAAAATTCAGTCCAAGTTTGCAGTCAGATTTTTTGCGGGATTGAGTGACCTACTGAAACAAGCAGCATCCAGTAAGTAGTTCTCTTGGACTGAGATTTAGGAATAAAACCTAGATCTCCCAAATCTGCCGTGCATTCCTGCCCAAGATTACAGGAGTAGCTTTACCAACCATGTGCCTCACTAAAGGTTATTAATGCATTTAACACGCTTTTCTTGGTAAGGCAACCAGTAAGAGTTAAGTAGTATTATGATTGTCTCAAATCACTTTTTAGTCATTATCAGTTAGTTCCTTTGGTTGCCCACTGAAGAGCTGAGTTCATCTAAATCAAAAGCTGAGAAAACATGAAAGACCCTGTCCTTAAAATAAAAAATGGGCTTCTATTTCCAATGTAGCATATAGGTATCTGTGGAATCCTGTTGCTAAATAGTATCAAGGCCAAAATCATGACAGGTTTTAAGATGTGAGCTGTACAATGGATACATCAATATCAAAGCTAATTCTTGAAATTAATTTAGTAAATGATAAAAGGTCTCTCTTCTGGAGAAACTGCTTCCCCTGTGGGCACATTATTGCGTAAGTGTGCATATTGCAGCGTCTCTCCTCAGAAGTGTATTACCATACAAAGATAAACCCAAATGAGCTGACTCGGACTGTTGTTGTAACTCAATGAGGCTTTTATTGTGTTTCTAATTTTAGAAGATCATATTGTACTCTAATTGCAATTTTTTTTTTGTCTTGGAGAAGAGCTACAGTTCTTGAGCTAAACCAGTTGTGGAGCAATCTATTTCTCCTTTGAGTCTTAAAGGATTCTTATTTTGAAGATGTGAAACAGTAAATCAGTTCTCTTCCTCCATAGAAGAAGTTAAACTACATAGCTATGCAGTTATCCAATAGATAGCCTTAATGCCGGAATGGTACCTAATGAGTTATAAAAAAAGTTAGTCATGGCAGTAATTGCATCATTAGAGATGATTTTAAAGGAGTTGTACCTCTTGATTAACTGATATGTGTTTTGAGTGGGTTTTTTTATTTTCAGATATACATACTAAAGAAAAATATTTATTGGTATTGAAACTGTAAAGTATTTATAGCAGCTTGAAATTTCAGATAAAATACACTGATTTAAGGAAAAAGCTTTTTAAATGTTTCCAGCTGCACTACAGGTCATATGTATTATTCCAAACCCTTCCTGTCCCTAATGTACAGAGAAGAAAAGTATGACCAGGGAAAAATAACAACAAACATTCAGATAGATCACATTACAGTATTCAAATAGTATTAATCCTTATTAACTCAATCTTTTGATCTTTTTGGATAAAATGTATGTTTAGATTGTAAGTCCCTAGGGCAAAAAGAATTTTTTTGTTCTGTTTTTGTACATTTCCTAGCAGATTTTGATGCTCCTTCACTACTAAGGCTAGTGTATCTGACAATAGTGAGTTATTATAGAGGTGAGGAAGTGTTTGCCTTGTAGTTCTTTGTGGAAGTCACTAGTAAGAAGACCCTGAAGATGCAGTGCAATTACTCTACAAACCTAACCCATAGTCTTACTTCTGTAAATGATCCTTTAATTTCTCTGCAAACATCACACTTCGAATATTGATCAGGCCAGGTTCTGTGCGGCTTATGCTATCTTAAACATTGCTTGTTGAAGGGAATGGAAATCAGTGAAATTAATGGAGTTATTTTCTGCAGCTATAAAATGGCAACGGAGGTTTATGGCAGATAAACCATGGTGATAGAAGAGTACAATTAATTCAGTGACACTATACAAATACCTACATTATTTTTTGAAGTGACAGGAGAACAAATGTGAACCCTGATCTTGGGAGGTCTATGCGGAATTCTGTGGGCAAATGGAGTTTGCCTGCATTTGCACAGCTGAGTCTGAATCTGGCTATTGCAACTGAATTTTAAACCAGTACCCTTACCTCCTGCTAACTAACACTATTGGCTTTTGTTGGGTTTTTTTCCTCTTCTGAAGTATGGATTGCTAAAATGCAGATGTTTATTCTGGAGTTATGTTGTCTTATAGTTGTCCAGTTGCAGCTTCTTTATTCTATAAAAAGTGTCCTTTTTGATGCAATACATGCAAATATACTTTTAATGTTTTGTGTGTTGGCTAAACAGAATTGTGGGAAATGATATTCTTATAATGATATCTTTGTTCAGACTTGTCCACTCCCATTCCCCTTGGAATTAGCTACAGGCTGGCAAACTGCAGTAGCCTTTATTATATTGAATACACAACGACTCTGCTAAAAATGTTTAATGCAAAATGTACAATAAAGGCTCTCGGCCCACTTGGCTATGGTGTTATCTTTTCTGCCCCGCGCTCCCCTAGTATGTTAGAATGGCTCTGTGATGAAAACTTTTTAAGTCTTAATTTTTAATATTTTGTCTTTTGTTATTTGGGGATGCAGATTGCAAAGTTCTCTTTTTGTTCACTTTCCATTTGTTTTCCCAGCTAAACCACCTAATAGGAGGCTTATGAAATGCATGTTTTTATGTGCTGTTCTGGAACAGCTTTCCTCAGTGAATCTGTAGCTGAAGCATTTAAAAAATATTTTATTTCCCTCAAATTACAGATCTACTTTTGAAATCCAAGCAAATAAAGTGCAGTCTCAGTTAGCATAGTGACATAATAACAGCATTTATCGTAATTTCAAATGTAGGAGCCTCAAATCCATGACAGAATATGGGCCAATTGTTTCTCTCTATTGGCTGGGCAAGGAGCCTGACCACAGTTTTGCAGCATGGCTGAGCCATGAATCTGTGGCTGGTGGACTTATTAGAGCCTTGTAGCGGAGCTTCCTCCAGGGTATGCTCCTTTTCTGCCTTGAAGGTGGAATTAGCCACCCCAATTCATGCCTTGGGAAAGGAGATGTCCCATTTCATACTTTATTTGGCTACCATGAAAAGAGGTGTCAGTGTTAGGTGGTTGTCACTTGTCACTGTCATTTCAGGGGTAAAGATGAAGCAGGTACCTGCAGACCACAGGTTTCTGCTTCAATCTTCTTCAGTTTATTTTGGCACTTCCATTGAAACAGGTGTCAGAGCCATAGTGGGTGATTGCATTTCAGAGCATTTGGCTGTGAAAGGTGACAACTTTCTCCAAGAGGTTTTAACTCATGGATACACTAGTTAATGTCAGAGCACTAATGCATGTCAATCTACAGTGTATAATAAATCTTAAACATATTAGATGATCTTTAAGGTCCCTTCCAGCCTAACCCATTCTATGATTCTATAGTATTTTAGAATATTCTTATTAAGATTTTTAAATGCAACCTTTTTCTGATGATTAGATGAAATGCCTGTACAAGGGCATCTTTCACAGATTGTAGATACTGTTTGCTGTCTTAATTTTCCTAAAGTATTGGCAGCTAAAATGGCAACTAAAACCTCAGGTCTGTGTTTTCTTAAAGTCTAGATTGTAATACATATTTGGCTACAGCAATTGCACTGATATTGTGTTTTTGCTGATGTTTACTTAAGTAATTCTTTGTGGTTTGTCTGTGGTTATGTGGACACTCATTGAAATCATGACTTCATGAAAGCTGGTGATATTCTTGACACCTATAGAACTAGGATGTCTATGTAAGATTTTACCTAGATTTGACTTCCATGTTGTTTCTTAACTTTGTGTTTGTTTTAGCAATAACTCAATGGCAGTTGTGTTTTTATCTGTTCTTGTTAGACTAGAATATGCAACTCATACATATTAGTAGTATGGACAAAAATAGCTGCTTTTGGAATTACAAGTCTTGAAGGCCAAATTCACCAAACACTTGCTTACCTGCATACTTAATAAGGTAGTTTATGTCAAGCTTGTAGGAAAGTGCGTATTTTCAGAATTGTGATTTAGTCTTTGCAAAGAAGCATAAACAAGCTTATTTTTCTCTTGGACCAAGCAAGTGTGAAACCTGTGGCAGAAGCACAGGGCTCAAGCTGAGCAGCCATGTGTGTTTTATGCCTCTCTCAATCAAATTTCAAAATCCCTGAAGTGTTAATCTTCATTAAGTGTATGAAAGCCAAATCTGAGCATTTTAAATGAGGTTATACAGTTATACCCCGTCCATTGCGAGGAACGGGACATGCCAAAGGCGTTGCGAAACGCTAAACTCACAAAGAAGTGCAGGTCGTTAATATGCATGCAGGCCACGCCCATTGCTCCACCCCCTGGAACTCTGGAGTGGTGCGGACAATTTTCTGCTTCTCCCCTCAGGCTCTGTGAGCCGGGGTGAGCAAAGGGAACCGTTTCTGAGCAGCTGCTGTGACCGTGTGTGCTTGCAGCCCAAACCTCACGCCGCTGCTCCCCCTCCCCAGCCCCCTGGCCCAGCCTCGGTGCTCGCGCTGGCCCCAGGGGCCCCACGCCGCCCTGCGCGTGCTTGCCCTGCCTCCGTGGCAGGGAAGGGGTGTCCCTGAGCTCTGGTCAGCATTCTTGGAGCCTGGAAAAACCTTAACTTTGCAACACTGCAACACCCCGTGCACTTATGGAGGGGCAGGGGCTTCGGTATTGAAGTTTCTTTCCCTTCGATATCCACCAGTCCTGGTAGAGGCAGCGCTGCCTGGGCTTTGACTGGGCTTTGAGTAACAAGGAATGGCATGTCTTGTGGTGGTGCTGTGCTGGGTCTCAGCAGAGCACACAGGAGCGGGTCAGGGACCGGGTCAGGGTGTCGCAGGTCTCTAAATGCCACGGCGCGCTGCAGTAAACTGCGCGCCCCAGGCCCACTCCACCGCGCGCCCAAGCCGCCGTGTGTGGGGCTGCCAGCACAGGCACAATCACAATTTGGTCAGTGAGAGCGACCACAGCAGCCCGGAGAAGCCCACAGGATGAGGGGGTGGAGGGGTCAGGTTGGTATGGGAATTTGTTTCCCTTTAACATCCACTGGTCCTGTGAGAGAGGGGCAGTGCTGCCCATACGGCCCCAGAGGGCGGCGAACAGAAGCTTCCTCCCAGCACACAGCTTGCCTCACTTTCGTGAGGCAGTTTCCCCGTTCAGGGACAGGCACACAGTGCCACCATTGCAAGCCCCCTCCCCGCAGGGCAGGGTGAGTCCCACCTTACAGGCACCGCGGCACCACCCCTCGGCAGAGCAGATTGACTGCACATGTCTGGGGCGGCTCAACTCACAAATGCGTGAATCATAATTGCGAAAAATTTGCTTCACAAATGGGCGGGGCCATAATGGAGAAGTCACGATGCAGTGGGGATTCACTGTATTTCTCTAATGCCTCAACACAGAATTAAATGGTAACATTTGCAAGTATGTATAGTTAAGGCAAAGAAGTCTAAGAGGGGTGATGTAGTAGTTTTCCTTTCTTGTTGGGACTGGGAAGGTGGCTTGAACTCTAAAACAACAGCAGAACAGTTTCTTTTCTAAAAGGTTCAAAGACAAGGTCAAATGTGGTACACTGGCTGCAACTGGGCCCAGTTAGGGGTTTGCTCCACACAGATTTTGACTGTCTGCCTCACAGAGGTTGCAGTCTCTGAGCCTGGCTGGCATACTTGTGTAACAGAATCGCAGAATCAGTAAGGTTGGAAAAGACCATAGAGATCATCGAGTCCAACCTATCACCTATTACCTAACCTAGCCAAACCTGTTACCTAACCTGTTGCCATCCTGCTACCAACACACCGTCCTACCTATAACACACTACCCTAATATCTTGGTCATGCCACCAAGTACTTCATCCAACCTTTTCTTAAACACTTCTAGGGATGGTGACTCTACCACCTCCTTGGGCAGCCTATTCCACTGAGAGATCACCCTCTCTGTGAAAAAGTTCCTTCTAATGTCGACATTTCTTTCTATTCCAGTTTATTGAAATAATTATTTTTTAATAATTTGTAGCACTTATTTTTTTAATCTATGCCATTTTATGTTGATGCCCTCTGTTTTAGAGGGTGAGCAGACATGCAGCTGAAGGGTGCCAGCATTTTAACGTGATTCAGCTGCAGCCAGACTGGTGCATCTGGTCACAGACTGAAAAAGCCTGCTTTTGCGATTCCTAACATGGGACACCCAGTTGCATCTAGGGGTTGGGAGCATGAGGCTGAGTACATGCATGGATTATGGCTACACTGGTACAGTATCTTGGCCTTCGGGCTCAGACCCGATGAGCAGTTGTGTGTCATCTGGGAAGGAATTGTGTTTCGTCTCAGATGTGACCAGTTACATACGTGTGCACTGAAAGTTTAAGTTAATTAGCATGAGATCAATATATTACTGTAACTCAGCTGTGTAATGAAGCTGTCTTTATAGGGCTTTAACTGGCTATGCTGAAGGAACTACTGCCATGTCCGTGTAACTTGACTAACTTTTGTGGATCTAGTCCAGTTCAGTGGATGGAGGGGATGCATGGATGGGGACAGTAACTTCTTAATTTTTCTGTGGAAAGTTTCCTGTTTGCCTTAATCTACTCTGCTGCAAATGTAAGGCAAAAAGTGTGAGTTCTACTGCTGTGGTTAAACTACTGCAGTTTGTATTGTGATTAGTTACTGCAGATGAGAAAGTCCATTTTATTAGAAGCTGGGTTTGCTTGGTTTGTGTGTCCAGGTCATCCTTACACATGAAAGATGCCAACCAGAAGAATTTAGGCCATAGTTAAAATTACATCTGCGGACAAAAGTGTATTCCTAAAATTCTGTTTCTTCAATCAAAATGGTGACAGTGAAGCAAAAACAGAAGAAGAAATATGAAAATGCCCCTTTTTGCATTGGTAATGGCATGGTGTTCAGTAACCCCTAGGAAACTTGTGGAAGTGATAATCCCAGCAGATAAGTCTCTTCAATGTAGTCTAGGGAACACAACTTAGAACTTCCTATTTTCCTTTTCATCCACTTGGAAGCATTGTATGTGTAGGGATCATATTAATTTGTTTTGGTAATGTGGAGCTTCTGATGCCAGGTGCAGACTGTTTAACAACCTGACCTATTTGGAGTAATTTTTTCTTCCTTTCAGCAGTCTTTTGTTTTGTTTTTTTTTTTCTGTAGAATATGTGCAGACATACGGATCTTATAAGTTGTGCTCTTTTTTTGTTTGTAGGTATCAATATTACCTACAAGTGAAAAAGGATGTTCTTGATGGCCGACTAATTTCTTCATTTGAGCAGGGAATTCGACTAGCTGGTTTAGCAGTGCAAGGTAAGATGACATGACCCAATCGCCTTTTTCCAACAATGACTCTTTTGGTTTGTTCTATATGTTGACTAGGCACAAACTAAGGCCTTGTATGACTCCTACTCACAACAGCTGAGTTTTCTATTGATTTAAAAATGCATGGGTGGACTGCTGTGAAACAAACCCTCAGGGAGGGAATGATGGGCCACATCACAGTGTTCAACTTTCTTATGTCTAAAATTCATGTAAGCAAATCTGAATAAAACTCCAGTTCTTCCAACCCTGACCACGGAGTACTTTACAATAATGAATTTGCTTCACGTTCTCTGGTTTTAAATGCAAATTACATCAAAGAGTACAGCAGCAGCTTTAATTTTGCCTTTAATTAAAAACTTGTGCTGTATAGTGCTATATGAAGTATGAAGGAACACATAGCTGTAATTGTTATGTTAGTTATAAATTAATAATAAACAACTTCTTACAACATGATTTGTGTTCTGAGCCTCCTAAGGACATCAATAAAAGTGAGATCATATAATGTCTATGAGCAGAGGAAGAAGGCCTGTTTTTGAATAAAGTATGTTTCAATCATGCTCTATGCATGCTCTCTGAGTGAGAAGGGGGAAGTATATACATAAATAGGAAACATGAGGGACTTGATTCTCAAAAATTAAAGGTTCAGATAAGAATAATGCTGACATAGTCTTTTTTAGAGTGGTAGAAATGACATTTTAGTATCTCAGTCAAAAGTTGAAGAAAAAAAAATCGTTTAAGAAAGGAAATATATGTATAATATTCCATAACGACTCTTCCAATTTCAGTAAATTGAGATTTTCCAGTGTGTAAGTTATAAACTTACAGACTCTGTTTCATGCTCATTTTGATTTCTTTCTGTTTATGTTAAAACATAACTCAGGTAGAAACAAAATGAGACTGCGTTTTTGGCGCCCTGCAACACATGAAATTGTCTAGAAGCTTTGAAAGAAGGTTTAGATAATATGATTTATGGTGGGGATTTCCAGCTTTTATAATGTGAGAATCTTATATGTAGATGCCTTTGATCCAGTTCAATTAATATAAAATAAAAACCTCCTGGCAAGATATTCTTTTGATATAAGCTGTTTTGTATTTAACAGATAGATAAATATAGGTATTGTTTGGGGTTTTTTTAGTGTAGTTTAGCCTTTAGGAAACATTTTCAAAACTCTGTGGTTTCAAAGACCTTTAGGGTCTTGAGCCCTCAGCCTGACATAACATATATGAGTGAATGTGAGCTAGGAGATGAATACCTCTTCAAGAGATGTAGAAGCAGAGAAGTGAGGAGAAGGGTGTGAGCCCAGTCTGTTAAACCGACACAACGCGTGTACATTTGCTGCAGAAGGATAAACCCTCACCCACGTTGTTTGTTGAAAATTTTTAATAAAATTGACTACTGGGTTTTAACCCTATAGGCTGTAAAATTAAGCATCTTTTGTACAACTGTGTAGAATTGTGGCAGAGGCAGGTTAAGGTTTATTTATTTTTGCCTGGTCGAGGCTGCAAATGTTGGAGGAGCAAAATTGTGCACAATTTTTAAAAAGGCTGAGCAATCCCAGCCTTTTTTAATGGAAGTGAGTTCAAGAAGGCTACAGAAAAAGAAATTCTTGCACTCCTGATGGTTAAGCATTGCAAATGGTCATTATATTAGAGATCAAAAGAAAGAAATTACTTGTTGGCTGTTATTTGATCTCCAGTAATAACACTATTATTTTCAGATCTCCATGTTAAAAGCTGAAGTACAAGCAGAAATCTTTGTGCTGGGTTGTGGCTTCAGAGAGAACTCACCCACTTGAAATTAAGCATCTGTGCAAAGGTTGAGTGTGGTCTTAACATGTGTGGAAAGTGCCCAAATGAGTAATTGTGTTGTTTTTTCCAGCGGATTTTGGAGACTATAATCAGTTTGAATCTCATGACTTCCTCCGAGAATATGTGTTGTTTCCTATGGTGAGTCCCTTATCCCTCTCTTTTGTGAATAATTTCTCCATGCCTCAGAGATGAGTTTGTTGATAACAGAATAAAAAGCACCAGCACTGAACTAATAGTAGTGGAAATAAAACTTGCTCCCCCAAACCTACAACATATTTGATTGCAGCTGAATGATTCTATGCTATGGAAGGTTAGCCCATTTTCAGTCCCAGTAGAGTCTCCACTAGGAATAGGTATCAACAAAAGAAACTTATATCAAAAAGGAATTTACAGCTATTTCAAAAGGTGTATATTGGCAGTACTGTGGTGCAGTAACCTCTTGAATACCGGGGGCATCAGTTCCAGAAAGATGCCACAATAAGCAAAATCTGCAAAGTAGTGGTAAAGCTGGGGGAAAAAAACCCATGATGTATTGAAGCCACGAATGGTGAACCATCAAGTAGCGAGGGATTCCTGTATCAGTAACATGGCATGCCAAGGGGATATGAGGGCTGCTGGTGTAGCAGCCTGTGTCATAGGGCAAACCATGCAACTTTTCCTCCAGAAAATGTGTATTTATATCAGCTGTCTATTGGACTGAAGTAAAACATGAATCAGGCCTTCTCAAAATGTTCTCCAGGGACTGTGCTGTAAATTTCCTTTAAATTTATATTGGAAACTAAGCAAATAACTTGAATGCTTAGGGAAGGAGTTTAGATCACTAATGATGTTGGAAATTCACTGATAAATGCCAAGCACTTGCAGTCCATGATACCAAACCTGTCCATGACAATGGGTTAGAAAAGGAAAAAAAAAAAAAAATCCTGCTGGAGTTAAGGATGGCTTTGTCTTAGATGAACAAGTCCATCAGCATGAGTCTTGAGTGTAAGCTTCATAAAATATAAAGGATGGTGGAATTCTTTCTAATTGGAAAAAATATTTGGAAGCAGGGTGGGGTTCCCATGCCCTGAGTGTAGCTGCCTGGAAGTTAAGGCATCTGGTTTCCCTCTGCAATTAGTGGAGCGGTAGAGGGAGAATGATTCATCTTGCTGTAATTTGAAGACTTGAGGAAGGCACTTCCAGAGGCATTTCATTCCACTTACCGATGTTCTCTGTATGGGAAATGCAGTGGACAGTCTGTTCTTACGTCCAAGAAGTTGACATCTGCACAGCATCTTGAAGTAGGAAAGTGCAATTTTGAACCAGTTTAACACCACTTGAAAGAGTCAGCAGGAAGAAAGGTGATTAATGAATGCACAGAGATCTGAATATGTCTTTTATAGAATATACATAATGAAAATGGCTTCAGTATTGACCATTCCCTAATAAACTTCTGTTAGTCTGACTAGTGGAGCAGGATTTCTGTGGTAAGCCGCCTTATCTATTGATGAATAATTGATGATCTTGTGTATAGTTGATGACTTATGTTATCATAAGATGTGTATGAGAGCCTAAATGGGAAAGAGGGCTTCAAATACATATACAGTGTGTTGTCAGATTGTCACTTCGTAAATTACCGGACTTCTGCAAAGCTCAGAAATTCTTCACAGAAAGAGTGATTTGGCATTGGAAAGGGCTGCCCAGGGAGGTGGCAGAGTCATGGGCCCTGGAGGTGTTTAAAAAGACTGGTTATGCACTTAAGTGCCATGATTTAGTTGAGATGGTGTTAGATCATAGGTTGGACTTGATGATCTCAAAGGTCTTTTCCAACCTAGTTAATTCGGTAATTCTGTGAAAGTTCTTTAAATACAGAATGAATGGTAGAATGTTTTGGATTGAAAGGGACCTTAGAGGTCATCTGGTTCCAGCTCCCCTGCCATGAGCACAGACACCATCCTCTAGACTAGATTGCTTAATGTTCCATCCAACCTGCCCTTGAACAGAGCCAAGGATATATTGATACTGTTTTTCTATTCAGAAAAAAATTAAGGGAAGCTTTAATTCTCTAGACAAGCGTTCAGGTGGTGAATTTCTCTTTAGTTCAGCATTTACTTTTTGGGCCCATCCCTTAGAACAGCTGTTTTTGAGTCAGCTGCCTCTGTGGTGGTGTGATCAGCTCTCTTCTGTTTTGCATGTACTCACTTTGTGCTATCTTGCCTTTCCTTCGTGTTGCTGTTACTAAAATTAAGAAGATGAGCAAAGTGTCTGCATCCTCCAGGCTTCAGAAGCCTACTCGTAAATCACCCATTTCTCTAGACATTTCTTAACCTAATTGTCTTTCCTATTCTGGGAAGAAGTGGATAACATAATAGTAAATATTTCACTGGAAGTTCAGTAACAGTTGCTAAGTGCTGCCGATACAAACTAGTCACTGAGCAAGTGTGAGGACTTGAGTGAATCCTGGGGATAAAAAAAGCCTCCAACAAGAACTTCGCTATAAATTCATTAGTGAAGTGAGCTTCTGGATGAGGGAGGGGCAGCTATGTTTCTGCTCTTTTATCTTGTGAGGCTACAATGTGTGTCAAATGGCATTTCTTCAGTGATGAAAAGAACAAAGTTATGTACACAGTACACCCCACAGGTGCGTAGCTGTGCATAGGCATGTAGCGTGCCATTTTTCATTAGCACACCAGCACCTTCACATTTTTTTGTGGCAGAAGCAAATATCGGAGAGGAGGGCCCCATTGAGCAAGAAGCAATGTACGCATTTAAGTACATTACAGGCAGCCTTAAGGCTTTCTTAAATAACAGTAAGAACTTCAAGGTTTTGCAGGAAAGTTTTTCAGCTTCCTTTTTTTGGCCTTGAGTTTATGATCAGACTTCCTTTACTAATTTGCTCCGAGTTATTTGAGAATTCTTTTTACTGCGCTTTATTAAATTCGCAGAATATAAAAAATTCTTATCAGAAATGTGTTGCAAGCATAAAATATGTTTGATGCATATTTGATGAGGTAACAGAACTTTCAATCCCTTTAACATGAGCAAGGAAGTATTAGTACATTGCAGGGAAAAAATACTCAGAAATGAATTTTTCCATGGACTGTTTTAAAAAGTGCCTATTAATTTATAGATGTCCAAGTATTTTTAAAGACTTTAGTCATTATCCAGGAAAAGATTCCTAATCTGTGGTCTATAGTCTGTTCTCTGTTTTGGAATAATAAGCGCCTTACATGTATTTTTAACAGTATCATTTTACATTTTACCCTCCTCCAAAAAGTTACGTGGTAAAAAAATCAGACACTTGTGCGTTCTTTGCACATTTTCATCATCCCATGCTCTGCATTTTCTATGTGATTTTTGATAGGTTCTCTCTCCGTAACTACCTGGAAGAGGGTGAACAGTAAGCAGCCTTGAAACATCTGCTGTCATGATTTCTGTCTGCTCTTTTGTCCTCTCTCTCTTTGATTGACTAATTTTTGATGATAATTCATGTTCTTACAGGACTGGAATCAGGATGAAGCTGTCCTGGAGGAGCTGACTCAAAAGGTTGCTCAGGAGCACAGGACTCACAGGTGAGTTTGACATATTAAAGTTCGGATTATTTTTTTTAATGTTTGTCATCCTTCTGGTACTTCCCTGCCTCCCCATGCATTCTTTGCAGTGTTTACCTAGCCTACTTTCATGTTACTATGCATTATACTTTGTCTCACTGGATTTTTAATTAGTCTATCACAAAAGATTATCTGCTTCTTGTAAACACAAAATGGCTGAGGAACTTAATACCTACTAAACAGGCATCTGCGCCCTTAGGTTTAATAAGCATGTGTAGCACTACTTTTGCAATGTAGTAGACTCCTTTCTCTTTTTGATTTCATTTAAATCCTGGTGGTGAAAGACCCTGTGACTTGATCTAGGCTGATTGAGAGAGAGGGGGATGCACATACTGTGTATCCTGGAGGAGTAGTGGAAATGAAAGTAACAGGGGTTAGATTTTAAGTCTCATGGAGAAGACACAGTGT